>JANUFV010155096.1:0-13700 GCA_024757865.1 Epizoanthus scotinus | reverse complement strand
TACATATATATAATATATATTTTTTGATTTTTGTTTTGATTTTTTTTTTTACCGACCGACTGACCCCATCTTTTTTGTCCAAAATGACAGTAAACAGAAAAATTATGGGGATAGCCTAATTATATAATCATTTTCTTAGCTTGACCCTTTCAACCTCAAACGTACCACATGTTCTAAATTTTCTGTACTGTTAAATTCTATAGATATAAGATTTGAACTATAAAACACTTGGAAGAATTTGATAATTTATTCTAGAGAATTTACTATTTCTGATCAGTTTCTTTATTCTCGTTACCAGATTTGATGCCAATGTTTGTAGTGATATAATGTTTAAGGAGAAGATCTATAGAGGTCGATACACTGATGGGGACTGAAAGGATTAAATAATATTATAGTTACAAAATGACACAGATTGCTTCATGTATTTATTACTGATAATTCTTGGTAATTATCAGACCAATGTTTCATCTACAACTTTTGAGCTCGTTAGTGAGTCACTCGTTATTGATGTCCAGAGATATAGAATGATGTTACATGGATATTTGATCTATGGGTTAGGTCAGACTTTTTATATTTTTTTGGTTTACAAGACCGCTGACCTGAATTTTGAAGATAAAAAATAAAAATAAATTGACATTTAAAAAAAATAATTTTGTATGCTACAAAACATACAGTAAATGATGTTTCACCACTTGTTCTAATACTGTTAGGTTTTAGGAAAATGACATAATTTGCTATTATTTTATACTAGTTACAGCAAATATAAGATACTGAATATTGAACATTAAATTATAATTATTCTGAGAGTACTGGAGCATTCTTGCATCAGATCAGTCAGATTAAAAGCAGTGAATAAACAGATGTGTCAATTTTAAATTATTATGGTGTTGAAATGTCCGACCCTGACATTTAATCTTGGTAAAATAGTTCCGTAAACAAGAAAATATTAAAAGGGCCTAACGGGAAATCAAGGTGCTTATAGAAGACAAGGCACTTGATCCTGGCTCTTGTGCGAGGCCAATGCTATTATTCAAAGCTTGAAATTGCGACCTATATGGTCGCATTTGTCACTTTTAAAATTTTTGTGTTTGTGACTAAAACTTCCGGAGGAGTTGCAAATTTGAGAGTAGTTTTCGCCTTGGCCAATTACGAAATAAAAAAGCTAGCAGTCGCTACTTCGCCACTAATTTTGCTGAAATAAATATAGAAATGAAAAAATAAATTGTCGTGTGCCTTGATTATCGTAGAAATTTTAAGATATAGGGTAAAATTGTACCTAATTTACCTGTAATGTTATGTACGCAACGCCTTTCCCTCGATCGGCCGCCATTGCAGTGGTTTCTTATTCATATGTATTGCAGGCTCATATTTTTGTTTGTTAAACCGCTGGATTTAGAGCGGTTATTTTTATTTTTTTGGCGACTAAAATGTTCGAACTTGCGACTAAATTTTCGGAACTAGTCGCAAAATGGCGACTTTTTTAAAAATTTCGAGCCCTGTTATTAGAGTGCACAACAGTAGTAATTTCAGGTGAACAAACATGTACATGATACAGCTCTAAATAAGGTTACTTACAGGTACATGTATAACTCAATATATACTCGCCACAATTGGCAAACTAAATCAAGTATTCCAGAACTTGTACGGGCATTATATTTCAGAGTATTTGTTATTATTGAAATTGTGGTTTTGTTCAAAGGAAATCTAGAGGCAGAACCAACATCTGATGTGACCTGTGAGGTCATGGCGACAGGGTTCGGCATGACTGAAGGTGAAGTCCAGGGGAATGTTTTGGAACAGGAGGTGAGTCTGATGAATAGATTATATATACAAAAGCAAAAGTCGTTGTACTTGAGACCCGTTGATCATCCAGGTCAAGCCAGGTGTCTGACTGAAACTATCAGATGAGATATTAAGATATTTTCTCTATTGGGAAAAAGTTCATGGACCATAATTGATACATGCAGTTATTGCTAACACAGTGGTGTTTTTTTTTTTTTTTTTGCAAAAAAACATTTTAAAACATCTCTACAAATCATCAATGCACCACATTTAGATAAAATATTATATTTATTTTATAATAACTAGAATATTGGGCATCTGTATTGACATCTTTTTAAGAACTACATGTATGTACACAGCTGTTGAACATAAACATAATTCTTTGGAATTCAGCCAATTGTTTAGGGTATGTTTTGTTTTATTTTCATTTGCCTCAAATGACAATTTGTTTGGCCACTACTGCAAGTACAAACATGTAATTTAAAAGATTAATTAATACTAACTGTTTAAAAAGGTATGTGCCATGAAAATTTGAGTATTCGTTTCAAACTTTAGTGTACTGTTTGTTTACCAGTATGTGGTATGTGAATAATTATATACCTGGTATATATATATTTTTTTTGCTAGTTTATATTCCTCTTTCTGATCAATTCATATTAATCTTAAATGTAATGGTCGCATAACTAGATTACAATGTAGCTTCTATAGTTATTTTGCACAGCCAACCACTACTAACAGCTTGTGTATTTCTAACTTCTGAATGTATGTGTACATTTGTACCTAAACATTGCGGCAATACATATATGTTGTTGTTGTTGTCTCTGTTGTTGTAGCTCATATGGCTACTTTCTAAGCCATTAAAAAATATACACTCGCTTGTGATAGTATTAGGCAGCAGTTGAGACCTGCAACCTTATGGAGTTATTTGGGGATACCCGGAATGCAGGATATCAAAATAATAGTAAAACTTTCAGTCAAACAAAAAATGGGGCTCAAACCCAGCAGCTTGCAATCTCTAGACCACTAAGCTTCCACTATATTCAGGGTGTCACATATCTACATGTACATGTGTACCTTAATAATTAATAATGATTTTATTAATTTATAGTGCGGTTTTTTTCATAAAATGATCAAGAGCGCATTACAATAAAAGTTCTAAATAAGTTATAAAAATTCTAAAAAAAATACCTATAAATATAAAAATGTAAATGTACAATATATCAATAATAATTGATATATGCATTGATATATGCAAGAAGCACTGGTGCTTGCTAATTGGTTAATACTTGATGCATAGAAAATAGGCAGGCAGTTGGTCATTGTAGGAAAATAGTCTAAATTTCCCCAGCAGTGGCGACAGTACAATGTATTGTATCTATTATGCAGCCATTTTTGTTATCTAATCTTTGATCTTGATGTTTTATTATAATTGTACTTGAATGTGTATCAACACAGCTGTGGACGTATTTAGAGAGTGGTACTTGGCTGCAGATGATAAACATATTGGGTTCTTATTGTCTGTTAGAAAGTTTCTCTGGTGTAAACTTACCGTTTAATTAACTTTGTCTTTGTTCCACAGCTAAGGACTCTTTCTTCCATGGGAGAGCAAGACCTGCCACAGTGTACGCATGGTGGTAAGTACTGCATTTTGTATTCCTGTGTCCTGGATTCATTGCCCATAGACAACCTTCTGCAACAAATAATACAATTAATCGATCTTTCATGGTTATTGCAGCCATCTTGACAGTACTTGTGCAACCACACGTTAATGTATGACATTTTGGTAGAGTTTAGACGTTGTTAATTAAATTAGTAAACCATATTAAAAAATGATCTGACTCACATTTAGAAGGATTTGTATAAAGTTTAAAAACTGTGATTGCAGAAATTACAATCTAAACCAATTTTTCTTTTTAGAGGAAATGACTTTAGGACAAATACCTTCTAAGCTACACCAGTAACAGGAGTGTAAACTCTACTTAAGTCTCATACATGAATTTTGTTGTAATTTCACGCATTTACAATATTAAAAATAAAGGTCTCTGGCTCTCACTCATGCATTCACTCATGCATTCACTCGCTCTTCCCTCACTCATCACTACCTGTGTTTGTATGTTATAAAATTTGTCTGTGTATTTCCATATATCGCACAGCTTCTCGATGTTCCCGAGCATTGATTTTAACTGTGTTAGGAGGTGGTAGAGGAGAAAATACTCTACACAGTTTCCCTAATTTTAACGTTAATGAATTTCATTATGATACTAGAGGTGGACTGAAGTGTGTAAAACCAGATGAGGCAGGCAGCAATATTATTGTCATGTCATTTTATTAATGAATTGAACATCTATAATTTTAATTTTAATGACTACTTCAAACTTAGGATCCAGTGCTCTTACCAGACTCACAAAGCAAATGGGCAGCTCATTTGTATAATAATTACATTGCTAATTTGCATTATAATAACTGGAAGATTTAATATACAATTTATACATGTATATATTGTACTTTAACTACTTAGCTATGTTAACAGTAATTTCGACATAAATCGAAACAGTTTGTGAGACTATTATAGCAATAAACGAGACATGTGATAACAAAGTTACATTTAATAGCAAATGGACTACAAACTTTGATTTCCATGTTAGACTGTATGTTTGCTGCTTTATGTAGTCAAATCATACTACATCATTCTCTCTTCAACATATTATTTTCATTGGCAACTGCAGCAAAACATTTTGATACAATTAAAAATTACACAGAAGTGATATTTTGCTCAATCTTGTGCAGATCCATAAGTCTAACAGTGATTGCACATTCCAGTTTGCATTCATCAAATTTACCAATTGTTGATCGATTACAATCAAGTTGTGATGAATCTTCTTTGCCTTAGTTTATACACGAGTTCATGAATAATCAACCTTTGTTGATGCTACTTTTCATAGTTGCAAACGAAAACAGAAACTACAGTCACGATCTGCATGGGCGTTGGCATGCGGTTTGGAAACTGATGACCTTTCACACGTATAAATGTGGTCTGTGTGTTTATAGCGATTGCTTCGCAATTAGATTTCAGCTGGTTTTTGGAAGAAGAAGTTAAGTATTTGCAGAACTAATCAGGAAATTTCTGGCAAACAATAATTCACAAAGAAAATCAAAATCAAAAGGGCACTGGGGAAATCAAAAGGGTGCAGTAAAGAACAAAGGGCACATAACTGCTTTAATTCATTGAAACCACCTGTAGGTGACTGGGGTTTCCTCTTAACATATTTAGAGCATTGTTATTATAATATAAGAGCATGTCAGTTAATACACTGTATTAAACAGTGTTTATCCCTGGAGTGCAGATTTTGTAATTGAGCTCTTATTGGTGATTGACAAAGATATAACCAATCAGATCACAGCTAATACGAAACTGGTCCTGGGGACGAATTTCGCACACCTCCATTTTGTTTGAACAAGTTTAAAAGCTTTCGAAGCAGATTTGTTTGAACATCTTGCTGTAAGTTGATACAAAGAACATTGTCTTAAATGCAAAGGATCAACAGCGAGTGGCTGTAATCACTTAATTCATGAAGCTGAAAATATAAACTACTGTACTCTGTCGAAGGAAATTACTAGAACTGAAACTCCTAGCAATTTCCTAGGCATTGTAATAAAATCAAATCTTCCTTGGCACAAAAATGTAAAGATGTAACATTAACCCTGCAGACTGCTTTTCTGAGTTCTTTGAAATGGGGTTGGGGCTGAAAGTGCCCACGATCAGTAAACTCAAAACTATAGGAGATAAAATGACAAATTGAAAGTTATATACTAATTTATTAGACCATTATTAATCTAGTATCAAATTTAAATATGACATCATATGATGTCATGAATCGGCTAACTTGAATTTTATATTTTTTTATGCAAAAGATTCCAAGAAAATTAAAGGAAATTAAAAAAAACTAAAGGTTTGGGAAAAATCATAAAGATCCAGCATTATAACTTAAATCATTCAATAGTTTTTATGGATCTAAATTGGGGCATGCACTTTCAGCCCCCTCCGATTCAAAAGCAAATATACCTGTTTACATGTAGTAACAGTGTTCAACGATTGATGGACTTAGCCAAATCGTTGAATGTGGCTCACAACAGTTCTATTTGAGACGTTGAGTACTACCCTCAGTATACAGATCACAACAGCGGCATTAGCCTACACCTATCGACAAGTATGTGGAGTCTTTTAAGTCCCCTGATAGCATGTTGAGAGATTAGACCAATGGCTTAACGTCCCTGCCCACGGAGGGGAACTGGAACTAGACTGGGAATCAAGATGGTGGACATTGCATTGCACACAATATAATGAAGATGCATTTCTTCTCTACAAAACCAAGAATATATTCCATTGATTTTCCAGAACAGAGGTTAAAAAAAATGCAAGGAATTATCAATCATTGCCAGAGACATCCATAACATTCCTGATGAAATACAAATCTTTATGGCTCAATATATTTCAACATGTTGTAATTACTAGGGTTTTTTATATTAAATTGTACTATTTATCTTGACCGTTGTTGATCTTATGATAATAGCATCTTGTCTCACTCACAATAACTTCCGAGGCAGTAGAAGAATTACCAGAAACAAGAATATGAAAAGTGTTTAGAATTTTCATGAAAAGTTATATTATGCTATGAAAAGAGAATTGATGTGATTACAGTTTTAATACACAATGAACAAGACGAGCCATTTGATACTGACATAAGTGTCTAAAGGTATCTCTGCTTCATATAATGTATTATGAAGAATGTACACTGCGTGGGATGGGTGCCTTCTGCAAACTATAACAACAGCAAGTTAACTGGTGAAGGCATTTAGCTGATGATCCTGATGACTGCCAAAGTCTTCAGCGGTGAAAAAGGTCTTGAATTTACTAAACGCAAATGCTAGCCATGTAACAGTTGATTAATCCTTTACCCTACTTTGAAGTGGACAAAGAGACTTAAATGGTTTTCAACCCAATTGACAAAGATCTCCGATGGCCTACAGTTTAACATCTTTATCCGAGAAGATGCGAAGGCCTAACCGTTTTCAGATGTTAGAGCAAAGATAAGCCCAGATGGCAACTACTGTTCTTGATGTCAGATCCAACTTCAAATTGTTGACCAAGTTGAATGCATCGAGACATTTTTTCCCAAACATGCAACTGACAATTCCATCCAACATTTCAACTTTCCAATTGTCATCATTTATGCTGTGCAGAAGCCGGAAGGAAGAAAAGGTAGTGGTTTTCGAATTAACAAAATAGACCCCATGTTGCAAGAGCTACTACTAAGCAACCAATCAGAGGCAACATCTTAGAATCGTCCTTTATCCCAAAGAAGGCCTGATTGTAGGGAGGTTATTAGAGGCAATGCCATCCTGTATAGTAGTTTTTTCATTGATGAGTGGTAAGTGTCGTATGTTTTGTAGGGATTCTCGGGGTTTTGCTTCCTAGGATCAGTATCAGTATTGCTTCACACGTACTCAAATATAAAAATTTGTGGATGTTTCTGTAATTTTTTCAATAATAAAAAAAAAATCTTGTAACGGATAATTATAGTAGTCGGCCACTATTCCAACGCCCACAGTTAACATGTTGGTGATCCTTGGTTGACTGATTTGCCATACCGAATCAGCTCGAATAAATGTTCCCGTTCCAATAGGCACCCCTACTCGAACAACTGGTGCAAAATTAACAAAGTGCCCCATTCGAATAAGCGCCCATATTGGAATAAGCATCCTTACCTTTGTAAAAAACAATGAAGATATGCGCATGCTTTTCTTATACAAGACAAAAAAAAACAGCAACAGGTATGCAAGAATCTAGTTTTGGAATTTAGAAATGAGTGCCCCGTTTGAATAAGCACCTCCCTAAAATGTGCAAAAGTTAAATAAGTAGCTTGGGAACTTATCCAAACGGATACAGGTGACTGGTCGGTTGGTTGTGCTAAGGTTATCAAATCCAAAACCAAGAGTAATTTACGCTGATGAACTACGATGGTAGGATATTGCAATGAAGTACAGAAGACCATAAAATAAACAAGTCTCACAAGCTTCCATTTTGTATCCATGACTTCGTTTTCAGGATGTGGCCATAGGAAGTGTATAGTTACATGTACTTCATGTCAAGAACTAAATATAACTGCGTACATCAGTGTTCATTTTCAAACTTGTTTGGAAGTATTGTAGCTTTTTCCAGCTATGGGGTCCCAAGGTGGGTTAAAATAAAGGAAGATGTGCTCGGTTACTTTAGCAATAAGGACTGCTGTAGAAGAATGTGAGTAAAAATGTAAATTATACCACTTTGCTAGTTGCATTTTCATTGCAGACCACAATCTTTCACCATGACGAAACATGCTAACTATGAACACTTTGTTTTTATTGTGCATTCCACTTTATCTGTTGGGAATTTTTTATTTTGGTTACACCTAAGCAAAGAAAACCTAAGATTACATCCACGATCAAGGATAGCTTAAGAGAACCACCATGACAATTAGGAAACATTGTAATGAATACAGAGAGAAAATTGATTTGCAATCTTGAGCAGTTTCTATGACAATAAATAACGCTTATGTTAACGTTGACATGATCTTCACAACCAAACAAATATATTTACTGAACAGAGGCAATTATATAACATTATTAGACAGTGAAATAATAAGTTGCAGTCCTGGTTGTAATAGTATAAACATTCATTCGGTTACCAGATCTTCACGACTTCGTGGACAAGCTAACGATTATATTGCACAAATTTAGGTGTATCATTTAGCTCAACCAGTGCTAACCTCTGCAACTGCTCCGTCGTTACTCTTGGGGATAGACTGGGATGCAGTCCTAAAAATGACTTTCTACTTGCAGGTGGTAGTCGTCATAATTGCTGGATATGTTCCAAAAGCCCTAGGAAAGATGGTGGCGGCGTTGATGGCAAGCCATTTAAATGTGCAGTTTGCAATAAGGGATTTCCAGTTGCTGCTCACTTAACAAGGCATCAACGAACTCACACTGGTGAGAAACCACACCAGTGTCAGCAGTGCGGTAAAAGGTTTGCTTTGGCTCAGAATCTGAAACTGCATCAGCGTATTCACACAGGAGAAAAGCCATACTCCTGTACATTTTGTGATAAGAAATTTCCTGGACATTCAGATCTTGCTAGGCACTTACGTACACACACTGGTGAGAGACCATACAGCTGCGATCACTGTGACCAATCCTTTGTATCAGCATCGAGTCTTCGCAGACATCATCTTGTTCATACTGGTGAAAAGCCGCACTTCTGTCCACACTGCCCCAAGAATTTTAGACGGAAGTGGCACCTGGTACTGCATATACGTGCACATACGGGAGAACGGCCCCACGCTTGCCACCTGTGTGATAAATCATTCCGTGATACTAGCACGCTAAACAAGCACCTCCGTGATCACGTGTCGGGAAAATTGGAGGAAAGACAGCGTGTTAAGGATAAACAAGCTGCAGCACGTGCTGAAAGAGATAGCGTACGAGCAGGTGAGAAAGAATCGCCAAAGAAAAGAAAACGCAGAAAAAAAAGCACTGCTGAAACTGTGTCAACCACAGAAGATGTTAGTCAGAGAAATGCTGATGGTGAACTTGATGAGAAACTGCCATCCCTTGGCAATGCAGATGTGTCGCCCATTAGACCTACTGAAAAGAGTATGAAACATCCAAGAAAGAAACGAAAACAACAACCTGCAGGAAAGACAGCTGATGAAAGAGCACTTAAAAAGAAAGCTGTCAAGAAAAGCCAGAGTGGTCAGCAAGGCAAGAAGAAGAAAAGGGCCGCAAAACATTCCACAGAACTTGAAGGTTCCAAACAAGATGTATCGACTGAACAACGGCCTGGTGTTCCCAGTACTAACTATGGGATTATTAGCCTTATAAACGCTACATCCCAAGGAGAAAAATTGCAAGCCCTTGCTGATGCTGCAACTATTCATGCAACTGGCTTTTACAATACTGACTTTGTGAATGAGCAACCAACTACAAGCACAGAAATAACAGACAGGCACATTGCTTTTAATGCACGTGATATAACCAATGTGGGTGTCGTTTCCACAAAACCAGTGGAACCAGCTGGACTATTGGAACCAGCTATACCTGTTAAACCAGCTGGAATAGTTGAACCAGCTGGACTAGTTGAACCAGCTGAACCAGCTAAACTAGTTGAACCAGCTGAACCAGTTGAACCAGCTGGACTAGTTGAACCAGTGGAACCTGTCAAACGAGCTGGACTAGTTGAACCAGCTAAACTAGTTGAACCAGCTGGACTAGTTGAACCAGTGGAACCTGTCAAACCATCTAGACTAGTTGAACCAGTGGAACCTGTCAAACGAGCTGGAGTAGTTGAACCAGTGGAACCAGGGAAACCAGCTGGACTAGTTGAACCAGTTGAACCAGCTGGACTAGTTGAACCAGCTGGACTAGTTGAACTTATTGAACCAGCTAAATCAGTGGAACCATCTGGACAAGTGGAAGAAGCGTAATCAGTTAAACCAGCTGGACCAGTTCCTGACATTTGATGTGCTGATGTGATGTTACATATGTCGTATCATAAACTTTACAGTTCCATGCAGATGGTGCAAGCACAGTATCCATTTGTAATCTGATGTTGTATGTCAGTTGATGCTCAGATGGATTTACGGTGAATACGTATCTGATAAACACATGATATCCATTTTGTAAAATCCAGATACATGCTGGTGAACTATCTGTAAGATCAGTAGGAAAGTTGTGAATTTTTGTGTTAAAGAAGTGTTTACTTGTATTTTTAATTACCAGTAACTTAGGTAGTATTTGAACATGTCAATCGTTAGTATAAGATTGATTTCGAATATTTTAAATCACATGAAAGGTGGTCGTGTTGTGCGTTATTGAGACTACATTTCATTTTCCCAAACTTAAACCCTCATATATAACAGATAGATTATGAGGAGTTTTACATAAGAATTAGACATTTCAACAGAACATAGTGTTATTATATTTGAACTGCCGTTGGTAGAGATAAAGTAATTAATCGAAACTATAGTGAAACAGTGCTAAGGTTTTCGTAAGAAATTTCCAAATGTAGCAACAAAACCAAATACACCAGGATTTTGTTTCTGAGTGTTGCTAACTGATGATATGATCAGTAAGATAATGTTTGATTTCTAGTGATTGGAAATTGTGCCATAAATGATATTATACGAGTTCGTGTATGTAGTGTTATAGACGTATATTGAGCCATAAATTATATTATACTCCTATGTGTAGTGTTGTAGACGTATATTGACTGTTCTTATTCATGAGTCTGGTAGTCAACGATTAAGTGATCGAGACATGAAAATGTTTGGAAGTAAACATGATTTATGTCAAGCCTTCAGGAAAGATTTTAAAACAATTATTGCTGATACACCTAAGACTCAAGTAAAGCAATAGTAGGCCAGTGATTTCATTGTACATATAAACGACGAAACAAAGTTTTGAATTTTCTGACTTTTCTGAAGAGACCAGAAAGATGTATTTAGATATACCAGTTGACTTTGAATGAGTTTTATGAAATATTACTATCCATTTGGCCTTAATGGTGTTTGTTGGTTCTGGGGTAACAAACCCACTCATAACTTAAAACCATAGACGTATATCGCCAGACAAATGCCAAGTGTGTTCGGCATAGCTACTTAGTCGTAGTCATTTAACCACTATAAACATCCATAAACATTTTTTTGGACAAGAAGAGTAGGTTGGAATTTGTGGAACTGAAACTGTTTTTAGGATTAGGATTATTGTATACTCTCACAGGTTCAGCTGGGTGTTTTTAACTTCGTTTTCAAACTTTACATTTACAAACAAAAACAAAAACTATATATTTTGTTGGCAGTACGTTGCATGTGTGCAGACGCTTATATAACTGGAGATTTGGCTGTTTTTTTGTCTTTACGTAAGAAGTAGGCTGTGAGACTTGCATTGGGTTCACCAAAGGTCCAGGAAGTGTTGCTTGATTTATGGAAACCGTATTTGCATATATCAACTTCCAAGTCTCTTCTTATTTTAACATTTTGAAAGGCTTTTGGTGACCAGACAGACAGTGAGAGTGAAGACAGAAAGTCACAGTCAATGAAAGGGACGCGAGAACCATTCGAAGAAAGTTCTTTTTTGTAGTTTTCAGGTTTTTGGCGAAGATTTCAGTACATTTTTTTTAAAAAATTAACATTTTCAGACGCTAGACGAGTAACGGTTGAATGAATATTTGCTTTCCACACTGAACAAAATGCCCTGGATATGAGATAAATAAATGCTCTCTACAGAAGATAAGTTGTTTACGAAATATAAGCTTTTCATTTTCCGTGCATCAGACGAACTAGACGGTTGAAGATTCAACTGAAGTTTTTGAATGTCTCGTCTGTAATTTTGAAATGTACAACAACGATCTTCTGACTACGGTCCTCGCGTCACTTCAGTTGACTGTCATGAAGAGCACGCGTGCATGTTATTAAAGTAATAAAATATGAGATTAAATCAATCATACTAGTTTACTGTTGTTAGAACAATATAAGGCAAGGTTTGATAATTAGTTTACTGCTGCCTAAAAAGAAGGACAAAGATTGAGTTAACTTTCATATAACTGCTTTTGGTATCGAGACTTTTTTCCTATATCATGTAGATGAAGGTTTTCCATAGATATTTAGCATAAAGAACCGCAATAAAGCTAGGGGAAAAAAGTTTATTTTGTATGTCATGTTATCGATAATCTCCAAGGTGTGTACACACTTGAAAGCAGCGTTAACTGTACAGGAAAGGTTTAACTTTCATAGCAGTAGTAACCCGGCAGTAGTTGCTACTGATGTATGAGAAAATAGAGTATGGTAAATAGCCCTTTAAAACTTGGCTGCTTTTGTAGCATTGACTATGTATTAATAGGTCTTCAGAAGCATTACTATAGGTAAGAAACAACGTTTTCAGAATTCCACACATTGTCTTTCTTATCTAAGACAATGTGTTATTATTGTGACTAAAGTTAAGTTCAGTGTTTCCTTTCTCTGTATACTTTTCTAACCGCATTGGAATTATCCTATTCACCGACTAAGAACGAATAGTCAACAAACTACTATTGCACACCTATTTGAATCATTCCAGAATTATCAGGAGATAACGACACACTTTTGACTAGCAAAGTCGGTTTGTAACGAACGGGTCTGGTGGCTCAAAAGTCAGTTAATGTTAACCAATGGTTAATATTATAGCTCATGGTTTAGTTTACTTCCTTATTGACACCACTAGTCACCTCAACTTCGGGGAATAATTGTTTTAGTATAAACCTAACAAGTGAATAGCACTTTTAAAATAATTTATTTCATTTGCAATAAAAAAAGTGAGCAAAAATAATCGTGGATTCGTGCCGAGACGTAATTTCTCGAGGCACTTGTTTAGCTCTGCAGCCTCCATTTCTTCGAATGGCGTTTCAAATTCGTTTTGTTACTGGAACCATGCTGAAAATATATCGTTGAGTAATGAAATTATGTTGACATTTTGTAATGTGAGTTTTGTACGTGATAAGATGTAAAGTAGTAAACAAGACAACAATCGACAATTGTATCGATTTCGCCGGTAACTCGACGGCCAAACTCAACAGCTGTTTCTTGTTTATCAAATCTGTAGCATTGAAAGCGAGAAAATAAAAACTTACTATTGAACACAGAAAGACGAAATTTTGTAGCTTTCGTTGTATTTTGTGGTGTTACTGCTTTATTTATGGCATGAATTTCCCCATCGGAAAGAATAGCGAAACGGGACGCCATGTTGTCTTGTTTCACGCATGAATGCAAAAGGTGAATAGTGAGAAATTATTCTCTGAAGTGGAGGTGAGTAGTGAGAAATTATTCTCTGAAGTGGAGGTGAGTAGCGTA
>JANUFV010154985.1:0-13712 GCA_024757865.1 Epizoanthus scotinus | reverse complement strand
TCAGTCATCAGGCTGTAATTATATTCGTGATTTATATATTTATACTATATTGATCCTGATCTGAGGCGGACCTTCACAGCCCGTGGGGGGTGCGTACGCACCCAACGCACCCCCCCTGCGTACGGGCCTGGTATGCACTGTATTTATATATCAAAACACTGAACTGTCTTAGTTTCCATAGAAACCTTTGCGTATCATGTCCCTTAACGTATAATGTAGCTGCTAAGAACAAAATAAACCGTGCAGCTGTACATATATATGATTGTACACGACAGATACTTACATGTATCCGCTACCATGATCATAATTTATCCAAGTATCCCTGATGATATATATTCACAAGACAACTACATGTATCACTACCTGTGGGTCTTTAAATTAATAGACGTTTATATATGCAATCAGTTTAATTCCCGTTAAACACTGGAAATACTTGCAGGCTGGATTAATTGGAAGACAGTGTATTTGGAATATCTTAAAAGTGCAACTATTTCAGACAAATAGAACAATAATTGTCAGTCCTAGACAACTAAAACTGTGTGATACCAGTCCTTTTTTAAGGCTCTGGAATTCCCTTATTAAGCCTACTATGTAATAGAGCCCTTTCCTCAATTAAGTGTTCCCCAGAAGACAATACAATATTGGAATTGGATACTCAATGATCAGAGAACTGATTCACGACTTGCTGCTGGGTCTAGTGTAGATTGACTATTGAGCGAGATTAATGGCCGGCTACTTTTTCATACTTGCCATCAGATCTGCTTGAACAGAAAGTAGCGACAACTCTGTAACCCAACGATAAGGACCAGAAACCAAACCATAATCCAATACAGAAATTATTCATTACAGTGAATGGAAGTAACAGGTCGCAAACCTTGGTCACAAAATAATCTTTGTACAATTCAAAATTAGAAAAGAAATGTTCAAAAATTTGAATTCAATTGTCAACAGTCTAGTATGTCTTCATAATGCATGGAAAAATGAAATTAGCTTTTATTTCGTACACACGAGTTTCCAAATTTGGTTCTCACGTTGCTTTTTTAAAATCTGTTCACTGTACATAATTGTTATAATCAACTGAGACAGATATTTAACAATGAAAATATTAATGATGACAACACTCACCCTGACAGTCGACCTGACCATGTTAGCAATCTTCAATACAGTAACACCCAGTCTCTCAGACCTCTGTTGTGGTGGCAGCTCTCTCTTGTACCAAGGCGATATACGATAGCGGCAGCACATGTACAGCGTGTACGTTGGTGCCAACTTAAAATGAACAGCAGCACCATTCACTTCACTTACAACCGCAGCAAAGAATGCGTCTTCTCCTGATTCTCTGAATTCAAGGGTTGCTGGAAGCTTGTCCAGTAAAGAGTCGTCAACATCATCATGTCTGTCTTCACTTCTGATCACCTGGGGAGGATTGAGTTGCTGACCATATGAAGGCTGAAATTGGCAGATAAAAATATCTTAATTGACCCTTTCATATTAATTATTTTCACCAGGAATTATAATTTTTGAGCCTGGTTAATTTACAAGTAGGTTTTACATTAGGATTTTCTTGAATCACAATGTTATCATTTTCATAATTTTTATTTGTGACATGCCTTCAGGAGAAATATGCAACATTATCTGGGCATCTCATAATTATCTGCACATGTGGTAAGGAGCTAATAGAATAACCACAGTAAATATAGATATGGAAAGTCTTGTTATTGTTACTAAAATATGATACCCTAGCCTGAAGGGCGAAGTACTGGACAGTACATGATTGTATACTCTGACATAAATATTTAGTTGTACATGTTCTATTTTTTATTTATTGTCATCAAAATTATATTCTAAGTGTTAGAGATTTTATGTGTGATCTTCAAATACCAAATTTGATTTTGTGTGTGACCTTCAATTGCCAAATTTCCATGATTATTAACAATTTATTTACAGCAATCCTGTTCTATTTTGCATTTTTGCTTACTTCCATAATTTATTCTTAAGTTATAAAAATACACAGATGTTCAAATCTAACAATGTTTTGGTAATTTAACCACTATAGTACAATAATAACAGAGTTAAATAATATGTACACTCAGGTGAATCTTGCAAGCCTTTTAAATTTCTAAACCATGCTAAAGTTTTTCATTACTATTTTGATTTTAAATTTCTAAACCATGCTAAAGTTTTTCATTACTATTTTGATTTTAAATTTCTAAACCATGCTAAAGTTTAATTTTCATTACTGTTTTGAGACTCAGACTTATAATATATTGACGGTATTTACTTGCTTCACAAGAGAATCTTGAGTGTAAAATCCTTGCATTTTGGTAGAAAATAGATCAGAGAAGATCAAACACATTGATATGAATATCTGTCACAAATTAAAGTAAATGATTCATATTCCAAGTTAAAGAAATTGGGAATTGTTTTGTCAAGAATATAAATACCTGCGTCAGAGTATTTTACTTACTCTAAAAACCGATCTTCTTGCCATTCTATCAAATGAAACAATGCCACAAACATAACACTTCAATCCAGACTTTAGTATGTATCAGATAAACAGAAAATTTGTGTGGTACGGTATTTTTTTTAATGTTCTACATGTATTTGCATTTAAGAACTTATAGAAAAGAGATTGTCAATGTTCCTGACAAATAGAAAGCAAGACTAAACAAACAACTTGCACATAACTTCTGTTTGCTGTTACAAATTGAATTAAAGATATTGAAAAGATGTGAAATGCGTACATTTAAAACATTTATATTAACATTGAACATTTCAATTTGTGTTTATACTACACACAATACAAGTGAAAGGATTCTTATTTATAGCACTGGTCTATATATTGTGATTAAAAATGTTTTAGATATATATTAATAGATAAAATAAAAGACTTGTATTTTCAACTAAATAAAAATTCATAGTGAAAATCATTTATCAAATAATTAAAACTGACCATTTATAAATAGTGCACTCAGACATATGTATAAAGATAAACTGATAAATTTGTCATTCAGATGGGGAAGGGTTGACAACCTAGATTGTAGTTCCATACAATTTTACTATTGTAAGTAAACTTATACTATCCCTGACAGTTTAATTCGAGACAAGATCTAAGAGGGAGGGGGGGGTTTCAAGCCTGACTTGCATTTAACAGATGGCCTAGTTATGATGTGGGAGTACAATTATTGTGTTATCTTCTTAATTATTGAAAGAAAGTGCATTATATACATAACAACCAACTGACAGATAAGATCATGACAGTGCTAAAATACAGGAAACACTTGATATCATGATAGATTGACAGACTAGCCTGACATTGTGCTTTTCTAATTATTTTATTATTACTATTCAAATTTATATATTTTATGGTCAACTCAATCTGAAGTTGTGCAGGAAGTGTCCTTAAATTCAGGAGACTCTAGAAGCATGCAAATGGTTTGAATGTACAGGTTAGGGTTAGCGTGAGTGTGGTTAGCACAGTCGGTGAGATCTCTGACTCCCCACCAGAAGGTTCCAGGTTCAAGCCCTGGTCATCCTGAGGGTTGTATTTGTAAAATATGGTTGGATATTTTAAAAACAAACATTTTTTTACATTCTCGTGTAAAGGTCCTTGCACTTGCTTGAAATTTGTGCTTGCATCACTGGCATTAAAAACTAAGATTCCTCTGACTAAAACAAACACAACAAGCAAACCATTTGTGTGTAGAAATTTGCTTAGAATTCTTTGCACTTACCTGCATATCAGAGTCACTCAGTCTTGGTCCTGAGCTGGTCACTGTCTTGATGTCCCCATCAACGTCAAATGTCGTCTCGTACATAGTTCCCTGGTCAGTGTCCATGTCGTCGTCGATTGTGCTCACACTGGAGTGATCGCGAATAGTTGATTGGTTCATACTAGAGCCCAGCCCTGACGTCATCGAGTGTTGATCATGGACTGGGAATATCGGCTCTGAGCGCCTGTTGGAACTGGAAATAAACAAACTCTGGGTTAGCAAACACTTACAGGTTGTTTTAACTTATAATTATGATTGCCCTATATCTTTTTTACAATGCTTTTTGTTTAAATTTCACAAATTACTTTGAAAAAAAACAACACTAAACAAGCTGCAATTTATTGCAATGCCTCCAGGGGACAAATAGAATTGAAAAGAGATGTTTGAAATTTTTAAATCTCTTACATTTTATATTTGAATAATCTATTATTACAGTTATCTTTCTTATTGATTCAGATTAGTAATAGCAATTTTTAGCACTTATAGTAATCAAGTAGTCATGTTAATCATACCAGTAGTTGGTCATTTCTAAAGGAACTTTAGTCTTTTAGTCACTAGCAGTTAATTAATATTCAAAAATAATATTTGATTTGTCAAACATATTTAAGCTACCAGTACTGCTAAGCTTTAAATAAGGTATTGCATTGTATCATCTGCATGTTTAGAATCATGGTTCCTCCAGCTATTTGCCAAGTAAAATATTTTAATTTAAGACTTTTTAAACACATTTTAAGATCAAAAAGGAAATTTTTTAAGACCAATTACTGAAATTGCATAAATAAATAAAAGGACTTTTTAAGATAAGGATCTGCGATAACCCAGATAATACTTAGCCTGTCGAGACATGCATGCACACATATTGACACTTACACATATGTGTTCCCAGGTTGAGGCTTGTCGCCCCCAATGGTACTGTTGCTACTAATGCTTGCAGTATCGTTGTTTGGGAGACCGGGTGCACTGTGTCTTCTTTTGCTGTTTTCAAACACAGGATCATAAAACCTAAACAACATCAGCTTTCCCAATCTTACAACATTTCCATGCTGCAGAACTGTCATTTCTTTGATTCGTTTATTGTTAACGAGTATTGCAGCATCACTGGAAGATGGTGTTATTGCCACCCGCCCATCATCATTAGTGATAACACAATGACGATGAAGAATATTGGGACCATGTAACAGAATGTGGCTCGCATTTGGGCTCGGTGATTTCTCACTACCGATTTCAGTCAAGTTCATCTGAAGTCTCAGAATTGTAGGTTCGTGATCAAGTTCATAGCCATCCGGCGAAAGCTCGGACAAATATGGCAAAAGATGCTGCGGAACTGATGATTGCTGTGCCATGCGCTCGGCAGCAGTTTTATCGGCAGGAACATCCATTGGAACTCTTGCCGGAGAACGGGATCTTGTTCTCTTTTCTTTGCGATACCTTGGCAGGTTTGCACGACGCCGCAAGTGGAACACAATAGTGCCCCTGTTTGCTGGCCAGGTCGTTGCAATGGCTAGTGGACAGTCATCATCATGTACTACTCTCTCCTTGCCTAATACGCCCGTCCCGGTCTGCCCTCCAACCGGTACGTTCACCATAACCAGGCAATAATCCTCTGCCTCTTCCTTGGCCATCAGATACTTATCCAACGCCTCCTTCACAACATATGAAGCTGAATCACGCATCCCTACTAGAAGTGTTTTGTAAGGAATTTCTGGTTTTAGTGTTTCTGCAAATATTTTTAGTGTTCCTCCACTATCTGAGCCTTCTTTGTCCTGAAATTCTTTCAAGCGTTTTTCAAGTTTCTGCTGCCGACGGCGGCGCATCACAGCCTCTGGATTTGAAATACTCCTCGTAAAACTTGTCTCTGGTAGCTCGTCATACAAGTTTTGTGCAATGGCAGTGTCGTCATTTGGAGCTTGCTTGATTTTCTTGGCTTCTTCTTGTTGTTTCTTCTTGAGTTCTTTCTTCTCCCTTTTTGAAAGCCTTCTCTTGAAGTTCTGATTGGTGTTTGTTGTACCACCAGCTGCAGCAAACAGAGTGGAATGCACCACTTTGTCTTTGCTGCTCTTTAAGAGGAATCTTCCTTCTCGATCCTCTTTCTGCCATTCCAGCTGAACTTTCAGAGGATGCTCAATGTTTGTCAGTTGGCGAGCCTCTGCAAAAATTTAATGACAGAGAAGTGATGAGATTACTGAATTGATTTAGTATGAAGATACAGCTATTAAAAAGAAGTTTGAAATCTGCAAAGTGCAATGGGCAAAGCACAATACCCAGCTAATACTAAATATTTATTTGATTAAATCATCAGTAAATATTCAAGAAATCAAGCATAAATGTTGGCAAATTTAAGACATTTTCAAAGACACAAAAATGCAAAATCAAATAATTTTATATGACTTTTTAAGGATCCGTGGGAACACTGATCTTGGGTTACATAATTTAAGCAAAAATGCAATTCATGACTGCCATTACTTTCTAATGAATTCAGCATTAGCAAGCAGACTTAATTTAGCAAGTTTACGATAGCTTTCCATGGTATGTAATGTTATATACCGGTACAACAATTTTCATCGTCAGATGGTCAAAATGTTGTGAATTCACGAGGCACCAGCCTCAACAAATGTTGAGCATGAAAATATGATAAGAACATAAACCTGAAATTAAGTCAAATGTACTGGCTTGCTACTAGCTTGTTACTAGCTTATTTAATAATTTTAGTAATGGTAATAGGACTGAGTGGAATCCAATTCTGTTTGCAATAATACAAGTGATGACAAAATTGGGCAAAAATTACAAAAAAATATTTTTTATTTCTGAAACAAAATTAATTGTGTTTATCTAAAACTGTGTATGCCAAAGAATTTCTGCAATCATTGACTATCGGCTAAAAATAAACGATCAAAGAACCAACAAAATTCATCCATTTGGAATAGAACATGGAAAGTTTCTACTAATACATATCTCTTAAAATTAAAGGAAGGAAAAACAGTCTGGTCACGAAATGTGCTAATCATTCAATGATAGCATTTGTGTAAGAGTCAATTGACTTGTAATTTCTCTTTACAAAACCCCCCAAAGTAATTTCTCTTTACAAAATCCCCCAAAGTACTTTGACTAAAGGAAAAGTAATTTCAAGAACAACCTTGTAAATTAAATCAATTTGAAACAAAGGCCTCACGTGAGGTGTCAAAACTCTCAAACTCTCAATTGTTTATTAAATAATTTCATTATTAAAAAGGCAGATTCTAATTCCAGCAAAGCTCAACAAACTTAGCTCAAGTCTTAAACAACTCTTTCTCGATATTAGTTCTATAGATACAAGTCTGTTACAACATCAAAATTGATTACATTTACAAATTGGAGTATATATATGTGTTATGTGGAGCTTTGAATGAAAAATCAACAACGAGAAAGCCTGAAATGTTGTAGAGCTCAACAGGATACTGTATCAAAGGACAAAAAGCAGGTACCTGGGGTTCTAATCCTAACTTTAATTTGCATGCAGGCAGAATTCATAAATTAATGAACTACTGCAGTTTTGATACCAGTTCATGAAAACCCTATAACATGACCATTCATTTTTAATATCTTGAAGAGCAAGATCATTTGGTGCATGTGAAATGTGTCACCACTGAAGTACAGAACTATACTTCTTGATAACTACGAATTCAAGTTTAGGAGAACAGAAGGTGACTTGCTCACTCAACCTTCATGGCTTGGCAGGTGCAATCAATGCATTGTTTTGTCTATCAAATGAGGGTGCTGACTTGGGTTTGAATCAGTGTTGAGAGAGTGGCCTGCTAAATTAACAAACTATACTATAATTTTAACACAGAAATTTAGGAAAAAACAGAAAATTGCTATTTAATTTAATTGTGGGTTTATATAAGGTTAAACGTTTTCAAATTGTGATTGTAGCTAGAAAATCAGAATAATTTTTTATGACACATTTTTGAAATCGAATGAGGGTGCTAATTGACTAAGGACTAAATGTTTTGAGAAAGTTTTTGTTATTCTTTTTTTAACTGTAAAATAGTGTGAAGTTTCTAAAACAAACTGTCAATTTCATAATATATATAGCAATAGTGTTCAGTAATTCGTATAATAGACTTTAATTAAACAGCAAGGTTAGGACAGTGATAGCAATTAAACAAACTATTTAATCTAGTCATAGCGTAGTAATAACATAAATGCTGAGAAATAATTCAACTTGTGGCGATTTAGTGCACTTTTGCAACAAGTTAGCACATTCGATACTTTAACGAAACCACTGCTGAATGACAAGTGGCGCTCATCAGCATCATAACAAAGCTCATCATCCTGAACAGGAAACAAGAAGTTTGCGCTTGTCATCATTCACAGGCCGGGAATAATAGAAGTCTTTAGAGGAAGCGTCAAAGACCACAGTTTATAACAAACATATTTCAATATTTATCTTGAACGAGTATCAACTATCAAGTATAAACGACCAGCGTTTGTTCAGTTTTGTTGGAAAGAAGATCGTTTCTTTTCTAGTCATTTCAAAGAAGTAGTAGCGAAGTAAATGACTCTGACATGAAACGAACAAGTTACAACAAGCAAAAATTTGCTGGTACATTTCAAGGACTTCTAAATAGTCACTTGTACATTTCATACTTTCAGTTCCTCAATCCTTGTCCATTTCATTATTTTGGGGCTGAAATCCAATCTAAAGAGCAGATATTTCTGTTGACAAACTAGCTGTTCTTTTCTCTGTTTTGGTTGTTGCAGTGAAATCTGCTGCAGTATTGTCGGATTGTGAATGCACGCAGAGAAATTCTCGACATGAACACAGGCTCGACAGCGGATATACGATCAACGATGTCTCACTGCAACATTATACAGCTTAAACTCGCCCCTCTAGTATTAGTAGCGCTTTGCGTCTGTAGATATTGACGAAGGACGATGACACTGTTTTAGTTTATAGATTTCACGCATGTGCGTGTTTACAAGTACAAACTAAAAATTTGATCCGCCAGACAGAAAGTCGTCAAGCACAACACAACTCACGTTTTTGCGGACTAAATTTGGGGATTTAAACCCGATATTGATTCACTTTGGCTTCAAGAAACCATCAATTTTTAATTTTGAGTTTAAGTTGTATTATGGAGTGCACTAGTATAGTGCGAAAACCTGCCACAAAAGCACAAGACTTGGCAATGTTTATCTCTTTATGGCGTTTATGGATCATCTTGTCTTCAAGTAAAACCAACGATACTTTCTCGCAAACCGGCCAAAATAGTTTCAAGTTAAGGAGTTATAACCTGTCCATAATGTTATACCGAAGAACCTGAGATACCAAAACTTATAACTTGATTTCTGGAGAACAATTTCGAAGGAGTGAAGATTGTAATATGAGAACTGAACACAAAACCCCGACATCTCATCATGTTTGTGGTTTCTGTTTTCGCGGCCGAGCGGCAATTTATTCAACTGCCAGTCGTTTAAAATTGCAGCACGAACCAGGAAATCTGCAGTTAACTATGACGGGGGAAAAGCTTGAAATATCTAGCATAGCATTCATGCAAAGCGTTTCTGATCGTGGATATAGAAATCGCTGAATAAATTACAACAGCAAAGCGTCGATAACTATTACCATCGGATTAGAATCGACCGTAGATAGGATGCGGGAACCCACCAGAATGAAATTCTCGCCAACTTCAAATGGCTTACCTCCATTCGGATGTACCTCATACAATCTATACTCGGGGTTCGTGAGCATTTTCATGTCAGGACGAAACTTTTCCACTAAAACCTTTAGCACATCGTCAGTTGTATCTCTGCTACTGACTCGAACACATTTTGTAGCCACTTTAGTATCCTTAGTTCCAGAGTCTTGGAAGAAAAATCGCATGACGCCTTTGTACTCCAAATTCTGTGAACAAAATCAGAAATCGACGATTAGTGAACGATTCTTAAATTCTGTTCAAAAAGATGTAAAATCAATGTCGAGGATTCAGTTTGCAACTTACTTCGTCCGGTTGGCTGATTTCGAAAATGTCCAAACGGCTCGCGTTCCATTCGAAAATCAATTTCAGTAAATATTCTTGCTCTTCCGCGCGAGTTCTTATCTCCATTTTGGTTGAAATTCGTATAATTCCTGCAGAATTTTGTGTGTAATCTAGTAGCTCAAGTCTTGTACCCTCTTTAGTTCATATATCAAAAAGATTTACACCATTACGAGTTGGAATCCGACATCACCAGATCGCTTCTCGCTCTGCACGACGTAAAATTCAGCAACGAACGAATAATTGTCGCTATTGTTCTCCGAACGGGGCCGGGCAAATATTTCGTTCTGATTGGCTTATATTTCTAATTGGAATGTGATATACCGTGTGGGGGCTGGTGGGGAAGGAAATGACAGCTATGCAAATTATTTGATATCACTTTGCGCAATAAAATGTTACAATATCGCGCGCAGTCTATTTTTAAGCAATTCAGCTGTTGATTATTAGACGTGACGTCAACATTAAGCACGGAAATGCAGCTTCTTGAGTTTAGTAATCCACGAACCATACGTCATCACATGTTATTGGCATTGTTTTGAATGATATTTAGGTATTGAGTCACTTCACTACATTTCTACGAGACGCTGTGTAAGGCAAAGAAAATAATGAGCTTTTTTTCCGTGCTCGACTTATAATAAGATTCGAGCTCTCGCGTAAGGTCGGGCAGTCGCTACCAATAATTTACTGGTCTTCTCCACTCGGTCAACTAAAACATTACTGAATACTGATAAAAACCAAAATGTTTAATATGCCTATAGCTTGAGAGGAAGAATCCGTCTAATGCTTTAAATTTAATGTCACAATTCTTATTTTTAATTTTTCAAGCCATTCCTTTTTTGGCTGTAACTTTGTGTTTGTTTTTTTAGATTATAAAAACAGCTTTTGAGGAATACACCGATATAAATTGGTTGACTAAAAAGTTAAGATTTGATCGAGTACATGCACAGCGCAATGGAACGGACTGCGCCAGGAAAATGAGCATACTTTAACCCTACTTGCTTCACGTAAGACTCTCGGAAGTAATTGTCCTGAGAGTTTGATCTCTAGATACGGAGCTGATTTCTACTCTTTTTTTGTGTTTTTTTTAAAAAAAATTATAAATATAAAACAGTCGAGGCACGCACACTCTTGATATAGAAATGTATATTAAATGTTGCTAAAAATAGTCATGATCTGTCCCGGCCAACAGTCATCTCTTGATCATAAACTGATTCCCACCCATATATTCAGTTTCTTGGATTAGGACTTGGAATTATAATCAGAATCTCTATACATAACGAAGGGTTTCGCTCTGATTTTTCGTGGGGTCAGACGGAGGTTTTAGATAAGTTGTCTTACAATTCGTGTTTCCTTTTGACACCATTGTTTATGATTTAAATTTTGTCTAAGTATTATTTAGCGTATTTCAGCTCCAGACCAATACAATTTTCAATATAACAGCGCACGTGGGCAGACAATACCAATTTCCGTGATTTGTATAGTCTATGTGATCGAGAAAGCCGCTATTTTTTCCCAAGGGCATTATCAATTTTTTGTGTTAACAATTTAATTAACGTTTAGTAAAACGTACTGTAACTCAAAATATTAAAGTTATTAAAATTATTCGGTTTGATTGTTTTTGTTATAATATTTATTGGTGTCAAGTTTGTTATGAAATTTCAAAACCAAATAAGTTGCTAAAGTTTTCTCGCCATTCTGAAGATGTGTTTATTCAGAAAAATTGTATTAGGCCCGTTTCAAACGGTCGAATTTCTGCCGCGTCGAATTCAATTTAGGGGGTGCATTGAAATCGACACGACAGAAATGCGACACAAATTCGACATTTGAAACCATTAAATTCGACTAGTCGTTTGTGTCGAATATTCGACTAGATCAGTCGCATTTTCGACAATAACAGTCGCATTTCTGCCGTGTCAAATTAAATTCATACAAAAGTGCGACAGTCAAAATCACGTCTGAAACGACAGTCGAATTTATGTCGCATTTATACCAAATTAAATTGAATTGAATTCGACGCCACATAAAATGACACAATGACCTGAGTTTTGGCGCGTTTGATAATTTGCGGACGGTATATACTGACGTTTCCCATTCGCGTTAAGCCCGGGTTCCATATAATCACTGGAATCGCTAGGATCGCTGAAAAAAACGTTCAGCGATCCTAGCGATTATATCGAAACGCTCTTCAGCGATCATTTTGCACTACTTTCTAAATCAAATTTCTGACCTCCTCTATAATATTCTCATATAAAGGCCACCTGTCTTGATTAGCCCTTATGGTTATTACAGGTGGCCTGTACTCAACACTCTGTTATCATTTCTTTATGTAATTTTTATTGTTAGTAGAAAGTGCAAAAATAAAGTTGTTGTTGTTGTTGTTGTTGTTGTTGTATCATAGCGATCGACAACGATCATAACGATCCGGATCGCTGGGATAGAACCAGAGTCTATCTCAGCGATCCTAGCGATCGAGAACGATCGAAAACATGTAATGGCAACAGCCCAGCGATCCTAGCGAAATTGAAAATGGGAATAGTAGATACATAATTTAAAAATAACAATAATAAATGCTCGAGTAGATAATCGTCGACATCAAAATATTTTTTGAAGAAAGGCGAGCAACATATTTTCGATGTTGCAACTGTGTTGCTGTACTATGGGCGACACACTCAAAACTGCAGTTTTTGTGACTCATCTGAAAGAAATTTTAATTCCAATAAATGCAACAGCCGGCACATGTATTCATCTGATATAGATTGTGTAAACAATTTCTTCAAAAATGTCTCTGTAAGGCCAAATAAAATAAATTTCTGGTTTCTTATCAGAAACCGGGAATTTTTTTCAGGATTTGGTCCTAAAAGTAATAGGCGACTCCCTGCACTTTAAATCTAGAAGTATCCACGGGAAACCGCTTTTATAAGGATTGACGAGGTTGACACAGTCTGAAAGATCTTAATATCTATGCCTTTCCATTTCTCTGGCTGAATCTTGTGAATAAATTGTTACGGAAACAAGAGCAATTGATAATTTAAAGGAAATCGCGATGACCTTCATGATTTATCAACGAAAGCAAATGAAATCGATTAGGAATGTGCATATGAGTCATTTTGATGACCTGCGTACAAACGACAGGGCGGAAGAACAGTTTCTGGTCTCTCGTAATAAGGACAATGATCAGTATTTAAGCTCAGAATTTTGCATACAAGCTGACTTTGGTCCAAATATCAAAATATCAAATATGAATTTTTTTTTCGTTAAAATACGAAACGAAGATATATGGACTTTGGGAGAGGTGATATTTTGATCAGCAGAATAACTAACATTTTTGTCAATATTCTCCGATTGGCTTTACAGTAATTTGACAAAGTTTGTATAATCATAACAAAAAATATTATTTGTCACACGATTGCCAGTTAATGAAAAATTAATGGCAAAAGCAGTCTTGGGGGGTTTCCGCTATGGCCGTACAAGCATTAGCTTTTTTTTAAATCGGAAATTTGATTGAGAGCCGGGTTATTTCTGATTATCAGTGTAGGTAGGCGGGATAAACTTTTACGTGGGTTCATATGAGACAATTGTACCCTGGTCGAAATTGGTGACGTATTGGTACATGATCATTCAGGCCTGCAACTTCACTAAACAGACTATAGAGTACTAAAGTGATACGTCATTAAAAGTATTCCGATTCCAATAAGTCATCCTCAAAACACAGTCTTTGTATAAAGGTTCGTTACTGCTATACTAAAGTACTCTAAATATTTAACAATTATTCGCGGAAGTGGAGGTGAATACTTGTGGCTATTTACCGAGCCACTTCGGCGAGGTAAATATTCATTGCTACGAAGCGACACTAAGGAGAATAATTGTTTTAGTATATACCAAACCAGTGAATAGCCATAGACATAAAAATACATTTTTGCTG
>JANUFV010154984.1:0-21698 GCA_024757865.1 Epizoanthus scotinus | reverse complement strand
TCTCTCTCTCTCTCTCTCTCTCTCTCTCTCTCTCTCTCTCTCTCTCTCTCTCTCTCTCTCTTTCTCTCTTTCTCTCTTTCTCTCTCTCTCTCTCTGAATATATCAGCTCCCTGTTTGAGGTAAGTCTGTTATTCGTTTCCAATCTCTTTCTGTTCAAGAATAGTTGTATAGAACATTCTAAACTTTTCCATGACTCCGGGTGACTCCAATTTCTTGTTGCTTTTTGTCTTATTTACTCCAAGTACAAAGAAACGACTTTCAATTCTTGTTGCATGCGCCTCCCACCGTCTTACAAGTTAGCGGCCTTTCTCAATTAAGCAAATGAAAGAACAAGCAGCGTTTTTGTTATATTTAAATAAAAGCGCGTGTGGCTGAACTTGAAAGCCGAGGGAACAACATTACCACGACATTCGATTTCACGATTTCAATTTTGTAATTCAGATTGTTGTAATAGAGTTGTGCAGCTACGGCTAAAGTCCATTGATGATAGTGGAAATGTGTGGTTCTGTACATTTTTGCTTCACGTTTTCAATTTAAGGGTTCTCTAAACCAAAATACTTTCGTAATGTAAAAGTGTGTAATGGAAAATAATTATGAATAAACATTTAGAATTTTACTGCCAAAACGTTTAGGCTAAATGATTTGCAAAACAATACATAGTTAGAATTGATGTTTAAACCTTATTAGCGGGTTTATAAACCGTACCAGATCTGGCATGCAATGAAAATGAAGTAAAATAATGAGCCAAAATATAGCAAGCGAGTGTTTATGTGCTATAATGAGCTAAAACTTGTAAACTTCGAGCTTAGCGAGTGTAGAAAGGCACAAGTTCTTGAAGTGCCGCAATATTTTAATTGATGTACGATAAATAAAATGTTTTAAGAGAAAAAAAAGTCAAATAATAAGAGAAAACAAATGGATTAATAACTCCAGATCGTAACTTCCACCCGAAATACTCAATTGCTAGAATGTTAAATAAAATGATAAAAAAACGCCAAACAGCTAGGGAAACATACCAATTGTAGTGAAATGAAAAATGTATGATTGACTAAGAACAACATATATCCGCCTCTTTGCCAGAAGGCTGTCTCTAATTTATCAGTAAAATTGCCCACAGAACAAAAGAGTTGTACTTCAAGACAAAGAGAGTTAGGGACAACTCTGAGAAGGTCACAATACAATGGCCTTGACGCGTGACTTTCTAAAGAGAATACAAAACACAGAAAATTATTATCAAAGCTGTTTCATTTAGAATAGTTCCAAAGCGTGCATGTGTTCCAACTCCATCATAAATCAGACCAAATTATCTTGTCATTCTTGTACCGCGAGTTGCAGTGTCAATGTTTTTTTTATTTCCAATTTTACTAAAGAGGTTTTAAATGCATTTAAATGAAAGGAAAGGTTTAGGTGGACGAGTGACGGCTCCATTAATCTGTGATAGGTGATATGGCGCTAATGCTGGATTTATTTCTACTAATTGCACCAGTAGTAAATAGGAGGAAAAAAACTTGTCTAAAAACAGGTGACACTTTCAATCAAATCAATTTGGAAACCCATAATTACCAATAGTTCCGTTCCATAACATTTATTTTGCGTTTTAGGAAATGTTGATATAATTAGATGTAGTGTGTAGAGGGAAAATAATTAGAACACACTTTCCAAACAGCCTGGATTTCTATGAAGCCAAGGCGCATATTAAACAAAAACAAATTGTAAATGTTTCATTTCGAGTGATAGTAGTTAAAAGCATTGACTTAACAAACTTCAATAAACCCTCCTATTTTGTTTAAGAATAGACAAGCGGTGAACATCAACCATTGGCGACTCAGCAAATGCGATTTTGTGTTCCGAATCTTGCCTAAAGCGGAAAGCAAAACGGTTAGATTAATTTAGGAGGCTGTATGTCCATTAAAAGCCTTTCTTCTCCAGTAGATATTAATATTCTGTTGCACGACCTCCTTATTAAATTTTTCTAAGCCTTAAGCCATTCAACAAAGCTGCGAAATTTCAACAAAACTTGTGTGATTTCAAACGAACAAAAGGGGCGTACTTTCTATTGCTCTTGTCACCTGCCCTTCTCTCATTAGCGAGGAAAACTGAGCGAGTTTCCCAAACAATATAATATACTTTTATACGCATTTTACTTGTTTCGCTATTTCGGGGGATACCTTCACGCAAGTGGTAAATGTTTGCACGTTTTGAGTGAGGATGAAAAACAGATTTGAAGCAAATTTCTTGCCATATTCAAGCCTCGTTTTCACGCTGTTGGTCGTAATGGCCCAGCGAGTTTAGGTTTGTTTGCTATTTCCTTTTATTAAACCACTACGTTTATATAAACTCTTCTTTAATTGAAACCTGTTAAACATACCGACTTGGAACGGTTTACAAATCATTACACTTAATCCTTTATTAATATATGTCCTTCTTCAGTAATTGATTTCAGTGAAAGTTCGCCAATTTAAGAAATAATTCAGCTGTCTCAAACCCTCCCAGCGTTATAGGAATGGTTTTGACAAAATTTTACTATGACAAATAGTAATTTTACTTTGGGGAAAAACGCAAAAAAACGAACCATTCGATAGGAAGGATTAAATATCCTCAAATATTAGTTAAAATGGGAAACAACCGTTCGGGGAACTTTGTAATCACGGAACATATCAAATGAAATATGTCTTAGTTTCAACTTCCTGAAATCTGCATAATATTACGGAGTTTAGATTACCCACCGCTTTTGTGAACATGAAAATATCAGATTCATATTAAGGTGGCTAGTAGCTAGGCTTTGGAAAAAGGATTTCAAGTTTAACAAGTCAGGGCAGACTGGACAGAACATTTCATGCGAGCCACGATATGTTGAACAAGATCATATGAATTAAAAATATATTTAACCCCTGGGACTAGGAAGCAGAAATCAATAACAAGAATCAAAAGGAAATAGTTATCTCTGAAGGCGATTTCTCTTCCTATATTAGTGCGTTCAGACCCTTTGGCTGTTTCGCAGAAGCTTTGATATTTACCGAAGATTACAAGCGAGAACGGCTTTCAAGACTATTTACGCTTGTTCGTTCAAAACGAGTTAAACAGTTGCAAGTATTGTTGAATCGCCACTGCGAACTTAATTGAACATTCTAAAACAGAAACATTCCCCTCTGTGATGCAATTAACAAACCTCAAATATCTACAAGACACACGGGAAAAGTCACTCTGTCAAGACACCGAGAAATACAAATGGCGAGGCATTTTTTGAACGAAAATCTCATCTCCCATGGATTGAAAACATCCGTTTTTAGTTACCTTTCTCGATATTAACTTGTCTTATTACTCACAAATGAATATTTTCCCAGTGTTTGTGAGTGATTAAATTCTGAAACAAGGCGGTTGAGTTTATTGCTTTTTACAAAGTATAAACTAAACGACTTTTCACTAATCATCAGGTCCAAAGCCGCGAACCGCGTACATGTATAGTCTTAATTCTGTATTCATAAAAATATGGCAAACTTCTCCATGCGAAATACACACTAACTAAACAAGAAGCATAATGAATTATAGATAACAACTAGTAATTTCTAGACTCGTTTTGTTTTCAGTTGCATAAAAATATATGAAATGTGATAATGCATTTTGACAGAAACGTGAGTTGAGATGACTTAACAAAAATGTTATGCAAAATATGAAACTAGATTTGCAGGCGGTGATCATGCTTTTGAATGGACGACCATTAAAGCAAGTCCGAAACCATTTTGAAACAAAGTTTTAACCAAATAGTTGCTCACTGATGAAAATAAAAGAGAAAATGCACTTTAATAATGCCATTTGATTTACCTATACCCAATGTTAACACAAGAAACTCAACTATTGCGGAGGCTGGTAGACGAAACTTCATAGAAATGATATCAACCAACGAGTTATAGAGAAGTGAACACTCGCAACTTGAAGTCAAAAACCATAATAGCTGATTACATGAACCGACAAGAGAGCAGGCCAAGGAATGTTTCACTAATCATACTGCGTCAAACGAAAGCACACTTTCATAATTATGAACTTTGATTTAGATACTTATCATTCTCGGCAATGGATCTTTGAATTGCAAGCTAACATTTTATTGAGTTCATTTGCTTCATGGCAAAACTTGACTGACTTACTTTCTTCGTCTTGTCCTCTCCGCTTTCGCCGAAAGTCGGAGGGCGGCGGCACCCCGGGAATACCAAGAAACATTGCGTATGTGCCTCCATACCAAACCAACAGCTCTTGGTCGGGAGGGATGTCTTTGATGGCACGATAGTAGATATTCCCCCCGTATTGGAACACCTCTAGGTTTTGTTCCTGGTCATTTCGAGCGCAATTTACAAATCCCATCCAATTTCGGGGATTTTCGTCTTTCGCATCCAAGAAATGGCTTAACGAACCATCGTCGCTTAGAACCTGGAAATTAATATTGGACTTTTGTCAGTTGATTTTCAGTTTGCTGTTGTTATTTTAGTTGTTTTCCTATCACTGAATAACAAATTGAACCGCAAAAATATTATGAAAGAAAACTCAATCAACTGGGGGCACAGTTATTAAATTTGCAAGAACGCTTTTTATAAAAGGAGAAAAATATTTGTTTATTTATATTATGTACAGTGTTTGCTAGTACTTCAAACTCTACTGAAGATCTGGTGAAATTTCCCTTACAGCGATGATAAAAGTAGTAAATGAAAACAGTTTTAAACCATTTATTGCTCATTTTATACATGGCAGAAATTTATAGTAATGGGTGGCTAGGATCCATTCTGATTTTATTTCACGAAGATGTTTTCAATTCAAAAGCACCATATCTTTTGTAATATGAGCTGTGAGAGCATCTTGTGAGATCGAATCAAGGTGTGACAGGTAGAATGGCTTTATTCGAACTTCTTAACCAGCCACGCTATAATCACAAGCTGATCTGTTTAAGTTCCAAGCTAATTCAGATTATTATGTTTGACAAATGGCAGCTCAACAAACGTCTTTTTGAAAGCAACTTCTTTGGCAATAAAACCTGTAATCTTACAGCCAAGCTTTTATAATTAACACTGCGAAAATTATCTGCTCTCTCACTACTGAATACTGAGATATAAACCAACAAATCAAGACGAAGCTTGTAATACTCTTGCCAGTTAAGCTGCCGCATATTTAAAGTAGTTTTAAGCATTGAAAATGTCAAGGCGGCCGACTATGGGGAATAAGAAATACTTCAAGTAATCCATCTTTACTGCTTTCAAGATATTTTGCTATCGGGCTGCAAAACAGTCAAACTGCTCCATTTCAAGAAACCAGGTGTTGACAGTTCATTGTTCAACCTTTTGACTGACTTATATACGGCTTGTGACCCTATTGTGTGTAAGCAAAGACTTTGCAGGTAATGAAACTGTATGTTTTCCCACCTCCACATAGAAAGGATGCCACCTGAAGGAAATCGAATAAAAGATAGCGATAATATAGTTTTCCAGCATTGAAAATTTGAAACGAAAACACGCCTTTCAGCGTGCGGTTTTGCAGCACCTACGCATATCGCTGAACTTGCTCCTATATTCTCGCCATATTTTGTGAGATAACCAGCCCCACGCTTGCTATATATTACCTCCCACATAAGGTTGTTATCGACTTCAAAGTTCACTTCCTCAGCTTTGACAATACGTCCAGTGTAAGGTCCCATTTGAGTTCCTTCCTTAATCCAGCAAGAACTGAACACTCCTAGCTGTACCCCAGGGATGGACGATGGAGCAATAGTGACCTGCTCTGGCAAAGACACAAACGCCATGTAATAGGAATCACTGTCCAAGCAGGCAGACTTCGATTTGCTATTTTCGTTGTGTAGGATAGGAACCAATGCAGTTGAACCAATTCTTTTAATACTTCCGTGATAGCTGGACTCAATTTCTATAGGGAAGAGAAGATAAAAACTATGTTAGCAATTGTCCAAAGGGAGAAATAACGACGGCCTAAAAGGTAGTCTAATTTGTTCAAATTGAAAGAGATTGTTTCATTTAAACAAGAAACTCAAAGGCGCCGACAGTCATTGCTTGTCTTGGGTTTGAAATGTGTAAGTGAATGGTATTACTAGTTTGTAAAGAAACCTCGTTTGAGGACAGAACTGTTTTACTACTAGTGCAGTAACGTTCGCTCTTAATGTTGGAAAGAAAATTCATTAAAACCAAACGTTAATATTGGGAAGGAAACCAAACCACAACTCACTAGGAAGCAAGAAAACAAGGCTGCTTAGAATTAATAATTAATGGGATTTTATCTCATGCCGAATAAAGACACAATTCTGAGGCAGTTGCGTTAAAATTAAAATTCAAGCAAAAACTAACAATAGGGAATGAACAGTTTTAGCTTCTAAGTGTTAATTTGATGGTCAGCGCGAGTCTGACAATGGAGTCTATCTTGCTTGGGTTATTAGAATATTGGGACAAATTTAGTCACCTGCTCGGAGTTTTGAACTAATCTCCACAATCTCGAATTAAAGCAAACTCAAGGAACGTGCTAAGTCTATTGAGATAAAAATGCAAAAGCGAAATATGGATGTTGCATTAATCTACTACGAATTGTTATGTCGCTGGTCTCTTATCAAGAAACACAATCACTTTTGATGCGAGTTTTTGTTGGAGAATAACCCCCCAAGTAAACTTGAAGCTGGCTACGGAAGTAGATGCAAAGAGGAAGGATGTTGGGTTGGAAATTTTCATTATAGAACACTGTGGCTATAATAGGTTTTTATTTTAGTATTGGTAAAATTCATAAACAATATAGATGTAAAACCTGCAATACAATACCATGCTATATTATGAATTAAGAAAGCACGGAAAACAGTCGGTTTCGACGCCTTGCCTTCCATTAACTAAAGAACACGTCTTCTATCAAATGATTAATAAACGAAGACAGTTGTTTATATTCCAAAACACTAACTTTAGTTTTTCTTTGAAATGTGATGCAAATAGTTGAGATCTTGTTCACTTTTTTAGACTACAAAATATTTTCTTTCTATTTCGTCCTTAGTTATTGTTGCCAGGTCAAAAAAGCGAAATCCTTTCATATGATAATCTTTGTTTAATGCGAACGAGAAGACATTAATTATATGACAAAAATTATTCAAACATCTTTTAAATACCTTCCCAATAGCAGACATGAAATTGGGAAAGATAGAGTACAAATTGGGCCCGACATTTTATTGTTCTTTCAAGTTTCTGCTTGTAAGATTGTCAGTATTCCGAAGGCTATGTGTGATAATAATCTTGTCGCATGACTCCGCGATACGAAGTGGGAACAATTTCTTTCGCAAAACCAGGCGAAATACGAGCTTTTCAGAGGAAGAAGGAAAACACAAGACAAATATGCACGGCCTGATAATTTACCAACTCTGTATATTAAACGTTTTGAGTTAAATTTCCATCAAACATGCATATTCATGCAAAGCTCACCTGCCCATAGTCAAATTGGGTATTTAAAACTTATTATCTCTGTAAAATTACAATTGAAAGAAGGAAACGTATTCGACTCAATCTAGAAAACAGTGTTTGCGCATAATACCATACATTAACGAGTGGACTTAGGTCCCGCCGGAAATTAACTCGGCTATCTCGAGAAGCTTGTGTAGAGAGTATTGAAAACATTTTGTAAAATGGGGGATCTCTACCGCGGCATGTTTACGAGTACTCTCGCCTGGGTGCAGTTATGTTGATAAGGGAATTTATTTATTAAGCGACTATGCATTGCCAATTGTATTCACGACCACAGCTTTTTGGCAAAAATGAAAAAAATGATATATTTTATGCGCGCGATATTTGGTTGCCGCGCAGCGATTTTGAGAACTAAATTAGTTAAGAAAGATACAAATCAAAGTAGAGAGAGGATTTGAGAAACCTTCTCCCACCTCGCTACCACAAAAGGGCGAGGTCGTACTCCCGGCTCATCATTAGTTTTGATGTTATCCGAACCGCGATCTCGACACAACATGCTGGTCTAGAAGAATAGCGTTTGAAATTGCTTATGTTTTAATAAACTAAAAACTCTCTCATTAAGATAAACCAAAAACTATAAAAATTATCCTAAGTCGTTAAATTTTAATACAACCCTTTGGTTAAATTCCGAAGAGCAGGAATTTGATACTCGTTACAGAAGATACCAGAAGGTATACTATCACGTGTTGAGACTTTCTTAAAACAAAAATTACAAAAATGTATTAATGTAAAGTTTGTTTCTGTGTTGGTTTGAAATTACTAGGTGGAAAACAAAGTGAGTTATATGCTACTACAACAAACAAGGTTTCGACAAAACATAGGAAACCAGCAAACACACAACACTACTCTAAGCAGCATAAATAATTTTTGGTAATTCTTCAAAATATAAAAATATATATTTACCTTCGTCCGAATTGTACTCCACTTTCTCAAGTATGCTTGTCTTGAACGAAAGTTCTTTTTGACCTCCAAAAACATTGCACCATTTACCATATAATACACTGCGTAAAACTTCTTGGCTAATATTAAGTGGACTTGTTGTCTCGTCTGATCCTATATTCCAGTTGGCCACCTCCATTCTAGAATAAAAATATTTCTTGGCTGTATCACTCGTAAAATCTCCCGAACGTCTTCACGCTAACTACAGTTCTGAGTCCTTAATGAAATGACAGCCCTTTATATGGCTGGCCTCTGTTTGTTGCTGACAATGATCTAAGGCCGAACAATAGCTAAGCAAAACTAAATAAGTCTTTGTAATAAATCAAATATTTTTCATCATACCCTTCACACCTCATTGAACAGTGGCCTTCGCTGATATAATGAGCTGCCAACTCTCAGCACCTGCACAAACTCGTACCACGCATGCGCAGCAGTAGCCACATCCGCCCAGGAATTAAGGATTTGATCAGCGTAAAATTGCTAGTATTAAATCTGCTTCCAAGGAAAAACGCTAAGAAAATGAAAAACGCTAAGTAAAAGATGAGTTTTGCATAGTTTCAAAGGTAATATCGCATGGAAGATTTCTAGAATTGCACTCAAATAGCTGATATTGAATTTCGCGAGTGCAAATATTTCTCTTAAGAATCTCTCGTGGTATTTGAGATCTCAAGTTATTAAAAAGCCAGCGGCCCAACTAGACAGTTTGTCTCTTGTAACCGAACGCCCCCTTTGATAATAACCAGCATTTGTTACTGTGGACAGATGCGAAACCTAGCGATTTTAAGCACGAATAGAGCCCTGAGAATGGAATAGAAAGATTCCCGCGTCAACGGCTTTCTGAATTTCAAAACCAAATGACAGAGACGTCGAGTTTTAAAAGCAGAATTCAGTAAATTATGTGCTAGTACTCGATTAAACAGAGAGTGTTCTTCCAAATGGACGCTCTTAAACACTTCTACATGTACGTTGCGAACGTCGGTATTTTAATGATCATTAACGAGCGAAGGGAGAACTATTAAAGAATTTGTCTTTTCGAAAAGTTGCGCCGAACGGAAACATAAGAAATATGTAAAACTTAAGCATTGAATGCTGTTCAACTGGCCTGCATGGTGTTTACAAGCTCTGATAAAAATTTCCTGAATTAACAGTGCCTTGAGATAAATGTATAAACACGTTCCTTTCCAATTATGAATTAATAAACATAAAAGATTTAGCGCGTATATCAATCACGGGTAATTAGAAAGGATGATTTAATTAGTAGTATTCTAAATTCTTTCCAATAGAAATGCTCGCTATTAATACAGAATTTCTTTATTAAGAGGGACTGTAGTCACTAGTAATAGAAAACAAATATGGTTTTCAAGTCACAAATTTGATTCTACATTAAGCAGCCATCTTGTTAACTGCGGAGACAAAATCTCTTTCGGTCTAGCTCGCCGAGTGAGGTGCTACAGAAGTTATCGGTTAGGGACTGAGCCAAGTTCAATATCGGACAGTATCGCCCGTAAAATGAAGTCTGTACCCGCGATCCTCGCTTAAGCACCTGCTGACTGGCGCGTGTCAGTCGCGTGGCGGGAACAAAGGTGTACAAACTTGTTTGCACAAACTCAAAACCTTTATTTTATAATTAGGCGTTCGTATTTTAATCTAGACAGGGATCACTAAGATGTCTGTACACTATACATAAGTGAAAGGACAAGAGACAAGGAGAATCATCTTGTGTCAACCATTGCACCCATTTACACGCGAACTTGGTACATTTCAACCTGCGGAAATTACCCAGGATAATATTTTGTTTGGAAACATCTAGAGCTATACTAAATATCACCTAAAAGGCAACGTAAATTAAATTAAAGAAAACATTTCAACATTACACTTAGTTTTAAGAAGTCGAGAATATAGTACGGAAATTTTTCGACACTTAAATAGGAGCGAGGAAATTAAATTTGCATCAAAAAGGAATCTCTCTCATTACTCTTGCACCTCATTATGTTGTGTTCAATCACAGCCTTGGGGAAACTAATGGACTTCTAAAATAAATCGAGGGAGTTTTTCACATCGAACAATGACTGTCTTTATTCTACCTGCCTTTAATAGTGTAACTGTCGAGACTTGATTATTTCGTAACAAATGGGTGCCCCTCATTAAAGTTGAATTGACTAAATGGGTCAAAACTAAACGTAAACTAAGACAACATGGAAGTTTTATATCAAAGATCAATAAAACGAGGCCGTTTTTGTGCAATTTGTTTCACACCAACCTGATTTATATGCCGAGGTAAACACACTGCCAAATAATTTCTGCCGCCATTATAAGACACATCAAATTTCAAATCCTGAATAGGTAATTGTTGAGTAACGCAGTGGTGATGAACTGATGTGAAGGAAATTGGTTGTTGGAAACAAGCTTTAATGCACACCACAACACAAAGCACAGCGCCTTGTATAAAAACACTGTTAATTTCCTTTTCCCGAGAAATTCGCAAAACAAGAAAAATTTAGAGACTTATTTTTGCTGCAACTCATAAACACCGGAAAAGTATAGATTTGCTAATTTCCCCAAAAGCAAATGAAAGCCCCTTGGACGGGCTTGAAAGAGTATAGAATTAAGGATGTGTATACTTGAGGCAAGGTAATGTGTAATTTGCTGAGATTTATTATGATTAGAAAGTTTAATGAGCCACGGATATAGTGTTTAGTCAAACAGGGAGTCCTTTGCAAATGAAACACTATGTTAGGGCTTAGCAATGATTAAAAATCTCCGATAAATTTTATTAAAAACTTTGAAGATGGCACGCGCCGTATCATATCGCTGGTTGCAACACTTTGTCCGCGAATACACGTGCATGAAAAGAGCTTTATTAGCAAACAAACCGGCGCTGAACAATATCAGATGAATAATTAAGGCATTAAATTGCCTTCAAAGATTCTTTCCCACATGGGAGCTGGGCTCAGTGCAAAAAGGCCAATGGAATTCGAAGTACCAGGTGCCTTCTATAGTGATTTGCAAACCAACGAGCACAGAAGGCTGTGGCGAAGTCGCAATTCTTACTGTTTATTTGAGCATTAGAGAGCGCGAGGAGAAAGACCAGCCCCAGAGATGGGAACAGGCGTGTTTTGATTTGCGTCATTAATGCGTGTCTTGTTTGCCTCTCTCCAAAGGCAACCTGCAGCGAAAATAGATGGAAATCACGTCAACACACTTGGTCTGATAGGTTTGGTATAGTGGAAAATGCTTTAGCTTCCGTGAAAATACAGTGGAACCGGTTTTACTTTCAGTCAGTGCCCAGGGGAGCAACCACTTAAAGCTCTCGTCCAGTATGTAGGCTTAATTACCTGCAAGCACACTTTATTATGCACAAAACCTCGACAGTTTTCTTTACATCCCGTCATCTCCCATCATCGGCAACTTTTATCCTTCGTTTTGTTTCTATCTTTTAATCACTGCAAACCTATTTAGTACAAAGTATAAAGTAATTCCAAACAAGGTCTTAATTATCAGGGGTCAGTTTTAACAACATGGGTGGCTAGAGCGCCTAGGGGCTTACTGGTGATAAGGAAACACCAAAATTAGCGAAATTGGATGACACACTGTAGCATTAAAACGAACGCTGATCTGATGAAAATTTAGCGGAAGCACAAGACCAAGCGGTGAAATTCATTTTTAACAAGAAGATTTCGATTTTCAAGATAGGCGACTGCATGTCACGAAAGGGAAAGATCGCATGGAGTTTGTCTTGTAGGAAATGTCAAAAATAATGAGGTCACTCTTAGATTTTGTGCAATTTGGTAACACGCTGATGTGCGCGGCTCGCGTTTAAACAACAATACAGCAACATTAAATGTATTGGTTTTGTGCTCGTAAAATGACAAAAAACAAAACCAACACTGTATTAGTTACTTTGTGGTGTGATTTCAGTTACTCCATGGAGTCGCTTGGGTGCACTTGAAATCTCGACACCTCCTTATACTGACAAACAAACCATTTAAGGAAGACAATCGAGTTCTCCGGGGATAACACTCTTGCTGGAAGAAATCTTCTATAGAGCAAAGAAATAAAATAAATACAAATCTTCACGTTTAAGGATTCCTTCTTATTAGTATTGAGTTCGGCTCACAGAGTGTGCTCGATGATTGCGATAAACAAACCCAACATCGTCCGCCCAGTTTCAGAAAATATTATGCTGCAATAGAGGCAGGAATTATTGCCAGAAGAAATACACTTTAAAACCTGTAAAACATGATATCCTTTGTTGAACAAATTTCCATCTAAGAAACAGAAAGTGAGCAGAAATGGTTTGTTTTATTGCTACCGACAACACTTCGCGTTGGTTTAGTCGTCTATGCTACCTCACACTAGGTCAAAGAAACAAACTGAAATTCATTTTGTGGTAAAAAATCATGCACCATTTCACGATCTTATCCTCCGCTGTCAGCATGACTAATAAACGTATTTTTTCAATAAAAAGAAACAATGATTTTTCTTTGAAAAATATTTTCCTGTTTCTTTTAAATACTTATGATGTTATCTGTGGTTAGAAGAAACTTACACCCATGAACATTTTTTTCAAAATCAGTTTTAGCATACGTCCTGCCGCGCCGCGACCTCAAAATACAATTTGTCTATCGTTACAAGAGACATGTTTAATATTTAATTCTAACAGAACAGATTCGTTTGTTTTAAAGAAAATGATATTGTGGAAAGATTTAAAAGTTTTTCTCGACTGTCATTTTCTCAAGACGCTTTCAGTTTCAAAATGTGTTTGTATGACCAGAGAAATCTCTCTGTTTCAAGACGTACATACGTTCATATCGCGACACAACATCTGGCATGAGCCTACACTCATTCCGACTTACTATAACTAAACTCTCAAGAATTTTCTTATGAGTTTAATCTAACTGTTGAGATTACGTCGAAATAACTAAGAATCGATTTAATTCAGATGTTGATTATGGCGTTTTAACTAAAGACGCGGGCTTAACTACTGAACGCGAGGTTAAAACCCACCCACAGAGTACACAAACTCGAGAAATAATTTAATTTTGTGCCCAACGATTGATTAAATATTAAAACGTTTCTTAAATTCCTTCGTAACGGTCGAGGAAGACGCGAACATTGTTGTGAAGGAGAACATTCTAACTGGACTGTCACAAACGAACTAGCTATATCTATGTTGTGGAGAATAATTTAATTATGAAGCTTTGTGTCGAGAACTTGATAAACGAAGCGGAAAGAGATAAAAAGGAATTACATAGAGTTATCAACACTGACCTGAATATATCTGTCAATATTGACGCAGCTTACAAACAATTGGTCGTGATTTTAAAGCAAATCGCTCGTAAACGAAAGGTTTTCTTTGGCACGTATCTTAGGTCTTTTGCTAAAACGAAATAAAATATATTGAGCATGCGCAGTTCGGCCGAGTGACGCTTTCTAATTGCTAAAGTCGGTTTGTTCCTTGATTTTAATTATAGATGCATCAATTCGATGAGAAAATACTACTAATTTTCAAATTTGAGGAAAGATAATATATACAAAAGCCCATGGTCCGTTGAAAGAAAATTATCGCCAAAATCTTTCCTTCCCAAACGAAACAATTCGCCTTATCGATTGAGTCGGTAAACAAACGATATCAGCTTAAAACGGGGGCAATATTTGATTATTTGATAAACTAGCCAGATTTGCTTGAAACCTTTTATCTAATCCTTTCCGTTTGAAGATTTTGAGAGCTTGCTGTTCAAGATAAGAAAATCATTTTGACGTTGGGCGATACTAAGAAAACTAACTGCATTCGAGAAAGAATAGGTTAGCAAAGATAACTTCGATTCTTTGTTCCGCATTTGCTTGAACAAGAGGAGTTTGAAAATGGTTTTAAAGTGCGTCAATAAAAGTCTCAACAGAGGCAGTCATTTAATAAGTAAAATTGTAATCATTATACGGTTTATCTAAACGACGGGGTTCTTTTCAAAAGATTTATAATGTGTTTAGGGAAACATTTGTTGATTGTCTTCAGCGAAACCAAGCTGTTAGGCTGTGAGCATTCAGGGAAGGGAAGTGGACGAGCTGACGATCGAGAATTGTATTCTTATGGAAACGTTTAGTCAAAACAAATTGAACATATAGATTTAACGGTTCAAAGAAAGCGGGACTGTCTTTGGAGTTAGAAAATTATAGACTAGGTTATAACCCCAACGATCAACGTGTGAATAATGTATACTGTGTCTGACCGTTAACGAGCGATTTAGTTCATCCTGCACGTGCCAAGAGATTTTCAATAAAACCTAGACAATTGGTTAATAGCCGAACATTTATATTAATTCTTCGTTAATTTGTGTTTTAACACGGTTAACCACACAACGCGATCTCAAATTCAGTAACAATCAATTCTTATTGCAAATGTTCAAATTGAGATATGGAAGTTTCAGGTGACATACTTTGAGCCCGGCTTTGAACATCTTTGTTGAACCAACTTTGCCTTGAGCGTGCAAAACTGATAGTTATGCTAAAATTACCATGTTTCAATTACTATGGGTCACGACAAAAGTATAGAAACAGTGTGTTGTATTATCTTTGAAACAATTGTTAGTAACAAGATAACTAGTGAAGCATCAATACTTAATAACGAAGAAGGGCGCCCATGTATAAATAATCAAGCATAGGTTTTTTTATTCCTTAACGTGTTGTGAAGAAAACAATTCAGTGGTTTGTTTATTTTGAAACGAATTCTAGCCCAGTGTCCATCGCCTTTTCGACTATGGTTTCTAAAGTTTTTAGAAAAAAATCTAGTTTCTAGGATTGCCACAGGCAAAAGTGAAGTGACTAAAATATCCGAAGGGACGATTTATATTTCTTACCGGAGCTGTTCAGTTGATTAACATAGCTGCATTAGTGTTTCAAAGTTTATTGCCCAGACTCGTTATATAAAGAATACTAAAATATTTAGTATTTACCCAGTTGACAACCAGCTATTAGCCACCCGCATGCAGGCACGGAAATTGGATTGAGTAAAATTCAGTTATTTCGGGCGGTGTTTTTTCAGAATATTCTTATCTTGACCAAGATCAGTTGGGAATATAACACTTCGATTCTCCAGCATTTGGTTTTAATGTTCGCGGCAACTCGAAGCTATTGAAATTGCCTGCGATTGTAAAAGCACTCGGCTCTGCATGTAGTACACAGGCCATCAATAAAACAAACACATAAATTATTTTCAACTGCATGAACTAAAATATCGTTATTTTAGGCCATTATTAGCAATATTGCTTCAAGTGTTGAGACACTGAGTCACTAATTCAAGACTTCAATTATCTTCAAGAACCCAATTTTGCTATAAATATTACATCCTCCGCAGTTCTGGACTAACACGTACCATGTTAATCGTTAAATAGAGTCAGCGCCGTTTCTGAAAAAAATAATATTTTGATTTGAACCATTGGAATAAAGCAACATTTAGGGATCCCTTCGTTCATTTTACTGTATTATAATTTTGCTTGTTATTAAATGCGGCTGTGGTTGGGAATCCATTTGCTATCTATTATGATGTCCCAGCGGCCAAAGTACAAAGCGTTTAACATTTTGGCAACGAATATTTATTGCAATCAGTTTTCAAAACAAGCGACTTGTTTTGAATGAACATTAGCGTTGAATTGTGGGCGAGTTATTTCTGTCGCAATTATCGCCGAGTCAAGTCAGTAAACAATATTACATACGATCTGTAGCTACGTGGTCAAGTTTGGATAAAAATGTTCTATACATTTTAAAACTGATATCCCGAGAAAACGAAGAAAACCTTTAAACGGGAAAATATATTGCACAATATAATCGGTGATGCATTTACCTTGGCAGTGTTTTGAAATAAATTGCGTGAAATTGATATTTTTCGCAACTAAGGCAAACTAAGAAAATATGTAAATTATTCACCTCCACGCTTCTTGTTCATTGTTTTAACAAGTTTTATAAGACTCCAGCCAAGAAAAACATTCTAAAAATATTATCATAAAGACAAACATTCATTAACTACAATTACATTTATGAAAAATAGTCCGCAGGTGGCCGCTCTTAGACCAACACATCAACTGATCCGCTTTTCTTATCTCGCCCCCTGGACTGCGCGTAATGGAATGAATCCTGTCGTCAACACTCATTATAAAAATCAACTGTTTGAAAATCATGCGACTAATACACATTCACTGCCAGAAAAATGGCAAATCAAAAATTATATGTTCAGTTCACGGAGAATTTATAATTGATATTGGTTTTAGAAACATTCCTACCGAGTGAATTAATTCCCATTACAGTAAAGTTAGAGACCATGGGCAAGACTCTCTCGCAGCTCTCTATTGGGAGTTTATTGTTTAGACTGAATGCAGAGGATAACACCATTCACCCTACAAAATTGTCTAAACCCTTCTAGAATAACTTTAGTGCAGTCACCACCACACCCCAACACCATGGACGAGATTCTCTCACACCTCTTTATTGGCAGTCTCTTGTTCAGACTGAATGCAGAGGATAACACTATTCAACCCACAGAGAGACTGTGTCCTTTATTTTACCAGACAGCCCAGTGCTTAGAATATAACAGCACCCACTCTACAAAGATCTCTCAGAATGGCACGTCCCGTACGCAGGTTAACTCGCCCCAAATTCGTGCCGTGCGTCGCAACTTGCTGAACCGTTTTTTGTTTAAAATAGACAATCGTTTTGTTTCTTTTTGGCCTAAAACGCAAAACTAACTACTGAAACTACTATAAACGATCATTGTCTTCAATAAGATTCTCTTCAATCGTATTGCCCAACCAACTTGCCTTTCGCGGCGTATAACGCAAAGAAACGCTGGCAAATGTTTCTGGGACCTGTGATCGAGACAAATAACTATGATCAGCACCAGTCTCGTATTAACCGAGTGCGAGGTCCGTACGTAAGTTATCGACCGAGGGTTTTTTTCTCATAAGAAACTTTACAAACTGTTGACAGATAAATGGCCTGCGGATGGGTAGATTTTCGCGTGAGTCATCATTTAGTTCAGCACTTTCCTTCCTAAATTCTATGTTACCACACGTGTGAATGCCTCAGTTATACCAAACCATTATTCAGCTTTTTTTAACATAGATGTGATTTTAAGACTAATGAAATATACTGTGGTTTATTATGTAGCAAACTGGATTCCCAGGTCTGTAAATAAATCCCTGTATTGTGATTGGCTAAAAAACAGGTCTGTATTTCATCTTACAGACCTTTCGTGATACTGGCTTGAAGACCAGCAAATCGACTGTTTGTTTTACAAACATTTCATAAGCAAGAGAAAACCATATAATAACAATCTTAATAACCTCGTTCTGTATGGCAGAATAGTTTGCCCTCGGTCTGTCGCACAGAGCTTATTTCACTTCGTCTGTACAGTCAAGACCTCGGGAAAATATTATCTTGTAAAGACCTCTCACTTGGTTATTAAGATGTTTTTATTTCATCTTTTTAAATACAAATGCTGAGCAATAGTTATTCAATATGGTAGCGCCAACGCTCACCGCCATCGTCATGTAGGTCGGTTTTATTGAATTGGACAAAGTTCGATTGACTGCTCTTAACTTCTAACGACAATCCTAACAAACATGTTCACTTATTGTTTGTAGTCATCGCTGGCTGTCAGTGTAACGCGAAACTGAAGTCCAGCATGCAACACGTGTCACATGCGTGTCATGTCCTGAGCCAGCTTGTGTCGCGTGTACAAAGCAATATCTTCCTTGACTTCCGGTGTTAGGAGCTCCATGACCTACAGATAATAATGGAATGTGTGACATCCTTTGAAAACCTCAACAGATACTTGAAGTTTTTCTCATCAATCTGACTCCTACTATCTTGCGTCTATCACCTTGGCTATCTGAGCTGGAGCCCTTCAGTGTGTGAATGATTCAGATAACACTGTCACAGCACACGGCTATACAGACTCATCCAACCATAGCTAACACTAACATTAATATAAATCTAGTGTGCGAGTTGATGATGATTTGTTTAACCACATTACATGTACGTGATGATGTAAATAGAAGAAATAGAGAAAATATAACTATAATTGTAATTATAATAAATGAACACAAGTTATATCACAAAAGCTGCAATTTGATTGGTTCCTCAACTCACTTAATAATTTCATTATACCTGTTGTTGCAAAAATCCATGATGATTTTGCTGATTGGCAACCCCATTTTAGTTGCTCCAGTTCTGAACTAATGTGACCCCATCCAGTAGCACATCCCTGAATAGCAAATATATGGGAGTAGCCCCCCGGCCCCCCCCCCCCACCCCCCCTGCCCCACCCCTCTGGGAGGCTAGGCTCCTTACCGTATGCTTGAGAGATGCTTCATATGCATACAGAATGCTCGTATCAAACACCAGCACGCCGTGTTCGGCCAGGCTAACTATGCAGTTCCTCAGACGGGCGATCGTTTCTCGTTCAACCAAAGTGATCTTGAGAACAAAAACAGTCAGTCAAAACATTGACAGATATTACAACACCTATATTTATTAAAAGTTAAAAACATGTGTTTGCATTTGATCAATATGTACACTAAGTGGATGAAAACCTGTATAAAGATTGAAATATTCCCACAGTATGAAGTCTGTGGCAAGGATTCTGGATTCCAACCCTTTGGATTCTGGATCCTGAGCTAAATAGCAAGCCTTTGGATCTAGATTCTGATCCTTTGGATTCTAGATTTTACTCTACTGGTTTCTCGATCCCAAAATTGAAAATTGCAGACCTGATTCTGGACTCCAGCCTAAAAAATGGATTCCTGATTCCGTATCAGTTCTCTTTCCTATTTGCCATGTCTTGAATCAGCCAATCATGTGCTGTATCTTCCCCATATAACAATACCTGTTTTGAAGGCACTTCTCCATTGACTTCTGCTTCACTTGCATCAGTGTCAGCCACAGATGATTCATTTTCGACTAATGGGCTGATCCAAATGTAGCCGTTATTGCCAAGTATCACACTAGCGCCACATGGCAGGTTGTGGAAGTGAGTCTTGCAACGCTTAACAAGACTTGGAGCAATGCAAACCAAAGTTCCTTCCTTTAGCTACAAAGTGAATTGAGATATTATGCTAATTATAATTGAAAAGTGTTTTGACAATGACTTACAAAATGCAGTAAATTTCAATACCGAAAATGTTCACATATGCTGTACTACCTTTCCATACTTCAAGCTTCTTGTGTGTAGTGAAAGTGATCCATTTGCAAAAATGGATTGCACTTCTGCCTAAAGGAATGTTAAGGGATATGTAGAAGAATTCTGTTGTATGTATATATATGCACTTGTAAATTAACTGACCAGTAACCAAGGCTTGAAACACTGAGCTCAACTTTGAAATAAGACACACCGGTAATCCAAATGAATAGTCTAAACTACATCACTTTCTATAACAAGATTGATTTTAGAATGTGAGACAAAACTGACACAGCAGGGATGGGTATTTTTCTCCTGCAAAAATAGTCTGTCAAAGTTCTACAACATGGCACATTCACATACATCTACATACTCATATTTCCTGGGAAAGAATGCCCCCAGATCTTTACATTTTATGAGCACAGCACATCTGGCAAATTTGGAGATAGCACACTAAACGTCTTTCAGATTCCAGTAGCCTAGTGCCATCAGGTAAATAGGTTGAAGATTGTTTGAGAGAAAGGACATCGGCAAATGTAAATGTAAAGAGAATGTAAAAAAATAATCAATTACATGTAACAATTACATGTTCCCCTTCCCACTACCCCTTCCCTCTCATCTCTCCTTTAGTCTCTCATTCCTTATGATTCCCTTTCTCATCTTTCCATTATTTTGCACTGTGAGTTATGTGTAGGTCTATACCAGACATGAAGCCAGAGTGCTGCACATAAGCAATATTATGCCCATTAAACAGTCAGAATTCAGTAGTAGATCCACAACTGGAAACTGTATGTTTACTTTATTTATTTATTTGTATAATATTTATACAGGTTCATCTGATTTAGCTAAAGCTAGTTTGAACAGAACCCTGTCGAGTAAAAGTACTATTAAAATACTACATGCACATTATTACAACACTAATAGAAATTCAAGTACATTGTACCTAGATGAAAGAATAAGTACAATGGTGTGGTTCGTACTAATGAATGTTTTATTACTTCAAAAGGATACACTTATGAGATCCCCTACTGCTAAGAACTGTCTCATGGTGAGTTCATCTTCTGCAGAACGACGTCTCTACAAGGTGACATTGAATAACATATAATTACTGCCCATGGTAGCATAGCCATTCGTAAGGAGAACTTCAATATTGATGACACATGACAGGTTTTTCACATTCAATTCTTACCAGTTCTCCTCCTGGAAGGTTTACAGAAGACAACTTAAGCACTGAATCAAGTTTAGAAAAGGTCTCCACTTTCCACCTTCGCTGACCAACCTAACACAAAACAATAGAGACAGTCCTTTATATGTAGATGATAGTTGCTCATAATACCTTGATCAACATTTTAATATACCGGGGGGTTCAGTGGGAGAAGGCTTTGAGTGCAATGGTTTAATGTTGCCATCCTACAGGATTGTTTGAAATTCCTTTTCAGTTTAGCTCTAGAAAAGAAATGAACACATGCCATCTAAACTACTGTACTCACAAGTATCAATGTCATTTATTATTGATGAGCCTGGCAGGTTCAAATCAGTCTCAAAAGTTAATAAACAGTCAGGTAGCACCATGCTACAAGAAGTACTAATCTGGTAACCTGTATAGTAAAATACAAGCCTGTCGATTGAGGCCCATATGTGTCCAACTGATCCAATTATATCTACCTCTGTTATTCTTCCAACAACTACGTCACCCATTTCACCATTATACCTGCAAAATATGAAATGGTCAGAACTGGACACACATAAATTGATATCACTACACAAGGATTCACATCCAATAATATAAGATATAGTCCATATACCTTGTTTTGAAAGGTCTGACACAAATCAATTTGTTGACTCTTACTACTATCCCAGCCACAGAGGCCAATAGTTTGTCGCCATCAACATAGGTGCCATGACCCCTGAAAAAAGTGAATATAAAATATAATTAATTAGGACTAAATAGATTAAAGAGTGACCCTCCATTATTTACCCACACACCTCCTTTGGAGGGTACAAGTCTAACAGCCCTTTTCACTGACATGCAAAATGTGGTGGCCTAGTGGTTAGCACCTTGGACTACTGACATGTGAGATGTGGTGGCCTAGTGGTTAGCACCTTGGACT
>JANUFV010154762.1:0-13719 GCA_024757865.1 Epizoanthus scotinus | reverse complement strand
GGTGTCTCGTCCCTTTCTATCTATCTACCGACAACATCGAACAAGCCAGAAACATGCATACACATAACGGGGCTTTTGAGATATATAATCTGCCCTCGGTGTCTCGTCCCTTTCTATCTATCTACCGACAACATCGAACAAGCCAGAAGCATGCACGTAACGGGGCTTTTGAGATATATAATCTGCCCTCGGTGTCTCGTCCCTTTCTATATATCTATCTACCGACAACATTGAACAAGCCGGAAACAGTCACGTAACGGGGCTATTGAGATGTATCGATTTATGGACGGTTATTTGCCCCAAGGCATAACGAAGTGTTCAAGTGTTGATTTTCATTGTCATTCGCGCGTGTCAGAAAGTTCGAGTGAATTTTGACAATGACATAATATTGTTTTAAAAACTAAAATTAAAACAACATACGTCACACTTCTATGACATTTACTTCCGTAATGCGCTGTCGAACGTTCTCGCTACGGATAAATGTATGTGTTATGCAAAACCTGATTGATATCAAAGAAATGACATCATACACTAGAAAACCAGCCATTTACAAGTTAATTTACTTTGGCGAACTTTGTGTTTTGACATGATTTTGTTATACACTTAGTAAAAAATGCATTAAAATGTGAAAATACACGGTGCAACATTGCACTGAAAGTTTTATTTGTCCATTTACAGATAGATGTTTTAAAAAGTGGCTGAAACCTGCTTTTATGTCTTAAATTGAAGGAACAAGTATTAGGCGCAGGTAAGAGGTTACAACCAAGTTATAGTTGGTCTCAAATTTTCCAGCCTCACATTTTTTAGTTTCAGATTTCCTAGTGTCAGATTTTTTATCAGTTAGGGTTAGGGTTAAGGTTAGGGTTAGTGTTAAGGTTAGGGTTAGTGTTAAGGTTAAGGTTAGTGTTAGGGTTAAGGTTAGGGTTAGTGTTAATGTTAGGGTTAGTGTTAAGATTAAGGTTAGTGTTAAGGTTAGGGTTATAGTTAAGGTTAGGGTTAGGGTTAGGAAAATCTGTGACTAGAAAATCTGAGACTGGAAAATCTCAGACCACCTATAGCTTGGTCCTTTTAAATACTGACCAACTTGTTTCCATTGATTGCTAATATATTGGTGTTCAGTTGACACTCCAGCTTAAAATATAAAACATACCAAAATATTGCGCAAAAAACCCAGTCAAATGCATTCTGATTCAAGTTATTCTATCTGTTAACCGTTCTAGAAATAAATGTGTTAAATTTTAGATCCTGGCGAATGTTCACGAGTACTTTGTTTGACTTTGATTTGGAAAAATATATTAACGTTAACATTTTTTTAAAATTTAAATTATTTCATTAAGTCAAACTTCCGCTTCATGCTGTGGCTGGTTATGTCAGCTTACAAGTTGGTCGCTTTATCTAATAATAATAATAAATAAAATACATGTCGGTGCTAATATTCAGTCGAGCATGAAAATAGAATAATCTCGCAATTCTAGCCAAACGTAAAACACTGATATGTACAGGATGCAAGGTTACTGAAAATAATTATCTTTTTCACACCAAGCTGCCCGCTTGCTCCGCGAAAGGTGATTTAACTTTTAGACCCTTTAACCGAGGGTTAGACAACATTTTAAATTAGATTTCAGTAATCCGGCTAGGAATACTGTTATCATCTACTTATAAAGTATAATTGAAACATTCCTCTGAAACCTAGTTCCGTAAACCCGACATGACAGCGCAAATCAGTCTATATATAGGAAGTACACACTTGTAAGAAGGCAATTTTGCCGTGTATGAAATTCTCCACAAATCAAAGCAAATCGGCTAAAAATAACAGGTTACCGTGGTATAAAAATCTAAGAGAGATTATGATAAGTTAAAAAAACCCCGTGGATGGTTAAAATTGGGGAAGATTAAAACGGATTACAAGCCAGAAACAGGATGATAGGGAATTATATGACGTCATAATATTCATGTGATAACGCACACTTGACATCGTCTGAACTTCTCGCCGGAAAATCGCATATCAAATAGTTCGGTCACATTTTCATTTGGAAAAGATATATTATAAGAATCGTTATACTTCATGAAAAACCAAAGCGATTCTCTTTTTGCCGCTACTTTTACCACTCATAGCCCTATCAAACGGCACCTCTTATTTATTAGATATATGTATCTGATCTTCTCTAACTTGGATCTCAGACTAGAAGGGGATTCCCTCTTCTTCAGTGCGTTAAACTGAACGAAGACACTCGTATCCTATGCAACGAACCCAGTCATCGCTTCCCCAGCCGGAGTTTCACACGCTTCTGGCCATCGCATGGTCGTACGGCTTTCAACTCATCATAAAATTGTTAAAATATATTTTCTTTAAATTTCAAAATGTTCTCTACTTTGAAGAACCATCATCACATGCATGGAAGCGAAATACGGCATAACAATTAATTGCAAGTTTAGAAGTAGTAAAATTTAAGAAATATTTTCATGCACAACTAGAATATAATTTGTTGTTAACCCAACATGAATGAAAATTTGATTGCTAAAACAAATCGTTGAGAGAGTGGTGATGGCTCTTGATACAACGATGACATAGCAAATTGTAATCACACAAATATCAGGAAAATCAGAAATTTAAGTGTTTTCACAATATGTAATCCACACATACATTGACATACCCGCTGCGGCAGGGGTTGATGCCACCACCAGTACCACCATGGTTTGTTTTTGCCATATCACTGCTACATTTGGTTTTAATTCAGAATCATGTTGTAATTTGTTTTTGAAGAAACAAGTGTACATGTTTACTTTCATTTATGCCAACACAAGGCACAAGAGGACTTCTCAATTTGACAAAAGGCATTGTCCTTTCTCACACTCAATTGACATTGAACATTGAACTGATGCTGCAGCAGAACAATGTCAAAGTGAATCTAAGTGAATGCATGTGGATTATCAGAGTTAAATGGACTGATCACCCTCAAGAACTCCAAATAACTCCAGTAGCTTTGAATGTCATTGAGAAACATGCGTTTGTATTTCTCACTCACTTTCATGTTGTAAACAACATCTTTTTAGAGGAGAGTGTAGAGCAGAGCAAGAAACTGGTACTAGTTTTAGATTTTGTCATGCGCAGTGCTGCGACGCATGCGGTTTGGGTATGTACACATTTTGCTTTACACAAACCGCTTCCCATCCACCTTCATCTCCCCGATAAATACTGAGAAGATATTACCTGGCGGCGCGGAGATACGGGTGTTGATAATATCCTCACGAGTGAACGAAACGAACCAGCGAGGATATTTTAAACACAAGAAGATAAAATTCGTATCTCCAAGCGTGAAATAATGTCCTGTTTATTATTTATCCTCCCATGGCCCAGTGCAAAGGAGGCCGCGCACTAGGCGACGCCTGGGACTTATTGTGTTGCATGTTGTGACAAGTGATGACTCTCACTTCCGGTTTGAGCGGCCACGCGGGCCGGCGGGAAAGTCAAAATTGAACGCGACGTTGCGTTCTCCCAGTGGAAGAATTGGCTTCAACTTTGAATCGGCTTCACATTTTATCGTTTTTTTTGGGCTATACTAAATGCCATTGAGATTCTCTTTTAATGGCTAAAATAGTTTATCGAATCTTCCAACTGATTATTTGAATATTGGTGTTTTTTGAAACTTAATACTTATGACAGATCATTTTGTGTGACAGGAACTCACTACTTTGTAATCTTAGGAAAGGCACTTCGCTTAGCATATTTAAAAAATCACTAAAACAAATATTTTTAAAATTTTCCTTAGCAATTCCTAATGTAGCTTTTTACCAATTTTATTGAAAATTTTACCAGTTTTATTTTATAGTCTATATTTTTTTAATATTAGTATTGTAAAGCGCTAAGAACAATTAGTGGATATGCGCGCTATATGTTATTACTATTTATTATTATACATGTCATCCGTCGTTTCTTGCGCTTGCTACATCAACATGGCCGCCGTGTCTTTGTCATTTCAATCTATGCAGATCTCTGAGTGAACTGACGCTCTATTAGCAAATAGATGCCGACCAAATGTTTACCAATAAATCCTTTTCGATTCCAAACACCTGTGAACTTCCGGACACAGAGGCTTTGACTCAGGCAGCCATTCGTCGAGCACCAGACTCACGGATAACAAATCAGAATTAGGCGCCTTGTACATGCTTTCGACTCGACCTCGTGAGCAAAAGCCCTACGGGGTAGCACCTGTATATATCGGCATCTGTTATAGGCGAATAACCAGCGCGCAGACGCTAGGTTCCAGACTCGTACTCGGCCATCGTCTAATTAACAATATGGGAGTGCATGTACATGAGATGTAAAGAATAACAAAATCTCCTAAAGAATCTTGGATACCAATTGAATGACGATTCCTTGTAACACGGTGATGCACCATTGCTGTGTGAGCATAGTTGGCTCGATCGGCCCTAGATTACCGACTCCCAACAAGAAGATCCTTGGTTCAATCATCGGCCTTCCTGATCCCGACCAAGAGTTGAATTTGTGAGACCTTGTCAGTTTGCCACACAATCACATGCCGCATGTCAAGTCGTTAGTCTAGTCTCCTGAAGTGATATCTGCCAAAGGGATGCAAAAGAACTCCATACACCTGTCGAGGAGGGGAATGAGGCTTGTCCTGGTGTTGTGGCGAGGGCCACATGGAAGACTACGACATGTAACTGGAAACGTGTTGCCCTCTATACACTTGTCGAGTAGTGGTTCAGGCTTGCCCAGTGTTGTGGTGAGGCACTACACAATATGATTACCCTATCACGCACTTGTTGAGGAGGGGTCGAGGCTTGCCTCGGTGTGTGGTGAGAGCCACATGGGAGATTACGTCCTGTAAATGTGTTACCCTCAATACATAAGATGTCCCAATGTTTACTCAATCACATTCACGCCTCAACTTAACCGTCCAGTGTGCAATAATGTTCACGGTGAAGTTATATTCTCACCATAAGAGGAGGAGACTTGGGAATGTTCTAAAAATCAATGAGCTGCAGAAGAATTTGAATGTGTGAAATTGGTTGAGTTCACGTGGGGCGGTGAAAACCAGTTATTGAAACGGTCGCTTTCAATACATGGAGAACTCCTTCTACTATGAGAACGTAACTTGAATGCTTCCAGTGCAAAATATTTGACAACACGCCACAGGTAAAAGAAAGAATATGTGTATCGCATGCAGGTGCTTTCATCCTTTGACACAAAGGACTTGTTTGAGTCTATAAACAATGTCCACCAAATCGTTCTGTGCTGCCATTACGTCGTCAATGTCCTTGTAGGCCTGCGGAGTTTCATCAATAACTCCAGCATCTTTCCTGCATTCCACCCCCTCAGTGGCTTTGCTGTGATCAGATAATGTGAAGGTTTTCTTTGCTTGTGTGCGAGACATGGTCCTTCCGGCACCGTGGCTACAACTAAAACACAAAAAAGAAACAACAAGTCAGGGAAGACTGCAGTTACTGCAAAGCAATATTCAAGTTTCGTAACTTATAGAAGGATTGTTCAGGGTATCGTGGGAGGTGACTTCCGTATTTGGAGCCTTCCTTTCCTGTGAATTCAATGGATTGTCTGGAGACCATCTAGTTGAGGGGAAAAACTATCATAACTTGACTAACAGGTATACAAATGTATAATTTACAAATCCCTATAGTCACAAATGGAAACTACTTGAAATCCTGCTGAAGAGTTTTCCGAGACATATTTTGGCTTTCTTCTGCAGCGTTTTTGCTAGACGTCCTGTGATTTCTCATCGTCTCCAGGCCTCCAACGGCTCTGAGCGAGACGCCTGAGAATGTGACTACGTTACAGCAATCTTTAATTTCTGATTGGCCTCAAGATCAATGCATTGAAAGGTGCACTGTATTGTTACTATATAGATCCTATCAATGTCAGCTCACGAAGATGGTTTCTTTAGTGCTCCCAACTAACTTAGTTTCTGAGCAGTATTTCGGGTTAATCAACTCCAGTTTACAGTACAAGGGAAGGACGGCATGGGAGGGGAGAGGAGGGAAGAGGATGCAAGGGGAATGGAGGGCCATTGTGCCGCATGTGATTTTGTACAGTTGCCAGTAACAATCGTCTGACATCTGTTTTCTTTGTTGAAGCAATTTGCTGCAGTGCAACCAGCATTACAGTGAAATATGTTCAATCCCTCTTCTTTATGCTTGGATGATAAATAAATAGTTTGTTACATTTAATTTACTGATTACAAATGAACTAGAAATTTCTCATCCTCTAAAGTCGCTATTACACGATGCAATTATGCCTGCAACATTTTATGCAGACTATGAGCAGTCCAAATGTTTCTTCTCGAGTAAGAGTTCATTGCACAAGTGAAAAATTAGGCTTAGTAGGCTAGCTTGTCCACCATCTTTTCAGAGTTTTCCATACCGTTCAACAAACCCAAGATGAAAAATTAGGATCACTCATAGTTTATGTTTTACCTGTGAAATGACTCAGGGTTTCCTTTGCCTCGCACAATGTACGACCGGGCACCCATTGATCCTGGTATGATACCTAGTTCACCTCTCCTGGCTGACACCTGCCAATCAAAGGAATGAGCACTGGTCACTCAGACAATAGTTCCAGGTGAAGACACAGCAAAGGCTGTAGCGTCATAACAGAGCACATAATATGGAGATGACTGGCAATACAGTTTTATGATGCAAGACAATCTGTAAAAATAGAGGGTGGGGGTAAAAGGAGCTGCAAGTTTTGTCTGATGAGTATTTAGGTTACGTTGCATCAAACTGCATTGCAACATATTATATCGTGTCGTATACTGTACTATCGTGTCATGTATGCATATCTTATGTCATCACATGTATATATTGTATTATTTAAGCAATATAAAACGGCTGCGAGTGTCTATTAACTGTGTTATAAACACGCAGAAATTGTAGAGCACGAGAGAAGCTTAAGAGGAACACGAGACGAAGCTGAGTGTTTCTCTTGCTTCTCGAGTGCCATACAACTTTCGGAGTGTTTATATCACAGTTTATAGACAGAAGCAGCCGTTTTATATTGCTTTTATAAAATAGAAATAAGATGAAGATAAAAAGAGTGTCTTTATCCTTTGATATAAACACTCATTTTGCCATCTGTTAGCCAATCACAGCGCACGTTATATCTACCCTATTTTATATTGTATTGTATTGTATTGTATTGTATTGAATTGTATTGTATTGAATTGTATTGTATTGTATTGTATTGTATCTGCAGAGTCTGGCCAGACTGATCCCCCAAACTGTATTCTATATACAGTATTATCATGTTAGTTTAATTTATAATGTTTCAACTTGTAGACAATACAGAAATTTCGCGATGATGAATTGGGCCATTTGGATCTAGGACTCGAGCATGGTGCAGAAAGTGTGAGTAAAGGGTCGATGGTTATTATAGAATAAACAGAACCATCCCCACTTTTTTACTTCAACTTCTCCAGGAAAATATCCAAAAAGGTCACTAAACCCAGCATACAAAGCACACTTACCTTTGTCATAAGCTGTGATAGCGATATTGCGATGTACTACATATAATTACAGAGTATATTCCTAGTGGCACACTTGTTGCATTTTATAGTAGGCGATTTAAACCCAGCTATACCAGTACTAGATTGTGTAATGGTACAGGGTTCAACCTATTGTAGTATATGAACAAATTGTACTTAAACGGCAAGTCCCACCTAAAAATGACATCGTGTTTTTATTATTTTATCTGATTTTAATGTCGAACTGATCACTGTGGTGTAAATTTCATTGTTCTGTGACAAAATATATGTGTTGAGATATTTTAAAAGGGTTGAAGTTTGGATTTGTGATGTCACAAGTGTGGTTCATTGCAAGAAACAGACTGAATAAATTGTGTTTTTCTACGATTTGGGTGTCTAAAAAAAGGAAACAGTACCTAAAATTGTTGTACAACCTCCAACTAGGTGGCGAAAAACCTCTGCACTTCATGACACACAAAATTCTATGACACAAAATATTATAATGAAGAAAAACCTGTATTTTCTTTGTTTAATCTGAAAAGTAACACATGTGTGACATCACAAATTCAAACTTTAACACTTAATATCTCGAGAACTAATCATCGCACATTGATAAGATTTATATCACAGTAACCAGTTTGACAAGTTATATCAAATTTAATAATAAAATAACGATGTCATTTTAGGTGGGACCCCTTTCACTCCCAGCATGTCTATCAACATCTGTCTTCTCCTTACAGTATCAATATAAAATCTGTTTATAGGTTGCGAGAATAAAGGAACTGATCATCCACTCTAAATTTTTTAAGATGAAGTGCAAAATTCTCCTAACCTATTTATAAGAAAAGTATGGAGATAGGTAATGAGAATTTACAAACACATCATTTGGCACTATTGGGAGTGAAAGGGTTAAGTACTGTGCTGAACTCATGACTGCCTTGCATCACTTCCCGTACACATGTTTAGACTAACATTGAACCAAAATTAATGTTCAACGTCCAATGTAATTTGGAAACATGATAAATGTATGAACCCTTATAATCGAACAGATAGACAACACTTTTCATCTTTTTCCTTTCCTCAATTACCTCAGAGGTCTCCTTCAGCAGCCCATTTAATTACAAATGTAGATTGCATTGGTAGAACTTGAATTGTAGTTGTATGCATGCTAAATCGCCCTCTATATATTAATAAATAGTGTTACATATATACATATATTATATACATATATGCAGACATACAGTTTTCAAGCTTTTCGGTGTCTGCGCCTACATTATGGAACTATTTGCCACTGGAAATTAGATCTATTAATTCTTTGAGTTCTTTTAAATCCAGTGTAAAACATATTTAGTTAAGAAGCCTTTGATCTGTAATGTTTAAGCTATTCAGTTCTCAGTACCATTCCTCTTGCTGTATATATATATAGAGAGAGAGAGAGTATTAATTATTTACTTATTTCAGGCCATTTTTGATAGTTTTAGAATTTTTTAGTGTACTACCGGTAATCATACTTGAATTCTATTCTATTGTATTTAGCGCTTCTGAACTTTAGGAAATAGCGATATATAAATTGTAATTATTATTATTAATTCTTGATACATGTACATCACGACACGGAACCTGCTAACCAATTCCAAACTTGATTTCAGGCCCCGCTGTATCCAACTCTAAAGCAAGCCATTCAGCTGGGATGCAGGGTAGCTATAAACATTGCAGAGAAAATATAGTAAATATGTAATTACAGTTTTAATTAATAATATTATGTAAAATACATTGCATTCAGTATTTATTTGTTTGTACGAACTGATCTCTGATTGAAGACAGTTGAACAAAAGCTTGTATATCTGCATGAGCAGATCAGTAGGTTTTCTTCCATACATTTCTTAAAAACACTGGGGAGTAAATTGCTATCATCTGACATTAGTTTGGACTAGCTTATACTACCGGTAATGGTTTTATTTTTTTACAAAATTAGAAATAATTTATTAAAAATTATATTCAACAGGCTCCAAAGACATTATGGAGTAGTCAATCTCAATATGGAGTAAAACAGATTACTCATGAGGGTTTATTGGCTGGTTTCATTATTTTGCCACTCAAGTATCCTCATGTCGGGGGGGGGATCTGAAGGAAATATACTGGGTCGTAAGAATATGCTGTGATTTTTTGGGGTATCAAGCTTCTCAGTCGTTTAGGAGAATTTACAGTGTACTTACATGGTGTTGAAGTCACATCAGAACCATGGTCTGAAATCAAGACTTGTTGATGTCAGAGCGCACATCACTCCCCCGTTTTATAATAATATCACCACGGGCACAAAAAGTCAGGGATTTTTTTGGGTAGGTATTTTTAAAGGCAGGGATTTTTTTAATGTAAGATATGAACCTCATTTGAAGAAATTAAAATATAAAACTATTTTGCCATCTTCTTCAATTATCGTCTGAGTACCGGACATCTTGCATATGATATCAGCAGACACAAATACAATCATATTTACATGTTTAATGCACACCGATGTAAACCATGATAACGTTTTGTTGTATATAATACAATGATAGAGAGAGGATCTTTATACATAGCTGTGCATTGGATTGTTGAATGTAATAACACACAAGACTAGTGAGTGAGTGCAGTGAACGAGTGTATTGCAAAATTCTACACAGGAACATAAAAGCCATAATTTATCTCCAAACGGCCATGTAAATTGTCAGATTGTATCGATATGAAAATCCATAAGAAAAAATGAAATTTTGAGCCATGCTAGCTAATTTTGTTCAAAAAAGCATAAAATAACCAACAATATTTTATGATTGTATAAAGATATGATATTTTTAATACCCGGTATCTTATGGATTTTCATATTATGATAAATAATATATATATATTGGTATATTACTGCAATGTTCGAATATCAAACAACTTATAATTTCTATGGACTGCCACTGAAATACAATGAAATACGTTGCTAACAACACGTTTTGCAAAATACTATGCACAGAATTGTTAGCTTTACTTCGCTTTTACTTGTTAAGTTGGAAGTCTTGTAAGTTTGCTCCCATTACATTGTAGCTCACAGCAAATTTGAACCAACTTGCAGTTAATTGTATGTTGTAAAAGTGTCACTCAGGTCGAAACCTATGTGCAACTCAAATTGTGTGCTTTAAACCCCTATGAAAACTGATAAAAAGGTTACTGTTGCATCACAACAACAAAATTTGATTATTTTTGACAAATGAATTAATCTTTATGTTAGTACTATTTGGGGGCACATTGGTACTTTATGTGTTTAATAAAGAGGAAGGCAAATATTCAAATAAAGTTTTAAAATTCATTGTATTTTAGTGGCAGTTCACAAATACTTGACTATCTAATTCACTATAGGATTACACCTCTGCAAACTACTCTAAATCTCAAGAACAGCTTGACACAACTCGATTTTCTCACCCTCGTTCTATTTCTAATCATACGACGTTCAAAAGCTGCAAGCTTTAAATTATATGATAGTATCACTGATTACTAATCAAGATTAATTAGTGAAGTGTGGAACACAAAACTAGAAACTAGAATTGGCATTTATGAAAAGCCAATTAATAATTGTACAATTGACGGGATTACATAGTACGAATATTCACAGCACATTATTTTTTAACTCTATTCTTACGTTTATGCTAACTCAAAGATTCTGATATCTAGGTCAGTCCAGAAGCAGAATTGTATACAATGCTGTCCTTAATTAATGGCTTGTTGACAATCTTGCTTATATAAAATTATATCCTCAAAAGCTGGCTGTTCCAACTTCCAACAAAAATAACGTTTTGTGAGTAATAATTTATATATAACAAAATTGAAAAAATGAAATATTTGCATTTTGACTAAAAAGGTAAAAGGTTTTGTTTACATAACAGGGCCCGGTTGTAGTGCTATCCAGTGGATAAATCCTTATCTGGTGGATAAAATAGGCTATTAAACAGTTTAAAACAGTTATCCACTGGATAAGGATTTATCTACTGGATCTTTGAACAACCAGGGCCAGGTCTACAGGGTGTTGATATGAGTGGTTGAGTGTTCGTGCAGGTTCAGTTTTTGTTCAGTTTCATTCCTTTGAGATCTTATTCATTCTTGTCTGTTATAACACTTTTCTTAAAAATTATATTGTTAAAGACTTGTAAGAATCTTCCATTTATACTAAACATACAAAAAAAACACTTAAAAAATATACAACATAAATTTACTGTACACTATTTACACCATGACTACTACTTTAACTGTTTTGTTTTTGGTATTACTGCCAAGAATGTAGCCACTCGACAGTCCACCAATTCCACTGAACTGTGCTGGCAGTTTCTCTGGAATATGTCATTTTAAGACAGAGGTTTACCAAATTAGTCTGACAACCCTTAATTAAAATGATTTAGAAACTACAGGTGCAACTCTGAATCTCATCCCTACTATCCACCCATCATTTTATGCATATCTATACATGTAGGTCTTGTATAATGTCTCTTCGCTCAATCTTTTGAAGAATTTTCAACAATCTTTCCATGCTGCAGTTGGGGTCTCTTTGTTGCCATATGTGAAGAACCTCTTTCATTGGTGAAAAAGTGGGCCACTTGTACGACCTGTCCTCCAGCTGCTCTATCTCGTCAATAGTAAACTCTAAGTAGCTGGCGACAAGTCTCCAGTCATTGCCATTAGAGTGTAAAGTAATATCCAGCTTATTGCAAAGTTGCTTTTGCTGTGCATACTTCAGTGGCAATCTGCTACACATACGTGGCTGGGAACTTTGCTGCGCAGTATCGTTAGGTTGCATTGGAGGTGGTCCACTTTGCTGCTGTCAAGAAACCAGAAACACTGCAACTTAGCAATTAATCATCCAGAATTACACACACACTTGTACACACACACACACACAAAGCTCCTTTCTACTTCACCGTGTCATCTTATCACTTCCCTTTGTTATGTGAGTGGCTGGGCATGGCCCTAGGAACGAAGCAGGCCTTCCATGGGGTTTAGGGACTGATCATTCATAATTATTTTACAAACAATGCAGGGTTGGATAACTGTTTATTGTGACTTTGCACTTTTTTTTCAAAATATCCCCATACATATTTTGAGGCAAAATTTCACACTTCAGTCAAGTCTTTCAAAAGTATTAATTAAAGAGTGTATTGTTTATATACAATGTATGTAAGAATTATGGCAATATATTCAAATGATATCAAATAGCAACAATATATTTGGTATAAATGCAAAAGGAATTCCAACCTTTGTCCCACACTGTACTGCCTGTCAATAATGCCTGGTCCCTTACATGACAGGCAACACAGACCCAAAAAGGATTATTATGCCTCTTGCTACATTGTGGACCAGATATACTAAACATATAAAACCAATTAAGTGACAGCCACTACATCTATCCTGATTACATAATTATAAGGCCTCACCAAGTAGCAAAACAAAAACAAGTTTCCTTGGTGAAAATTTCTCAGTCCATTTGTTTGCTGCCCAACCGTGAGCAAATTCAAATGAGACAGATGCCCCAGTGATATCCAAGTGCTGAACTCAAACGGAGCTTACCTTTCTTTCAAACACCTCGTTGATCCCCATCTCCAGCCTGTTAGTCAACAGACAACTTGACCTGTCCTTGGGACCAACAAAAATCTTCCCAAGAAACTCGTGCGACTGGTCAGCAGTCTTGTGCTGCACTAAGAACTCGATCACAAAACAGCCTCCTTTCTGCAATCTCTTCACACTTTGCAAGTCAATGTCCTGTGTAAGAGTAACAAGAGATATGTAGTACACCTGATCAGAAACAGCAGAGCATTTCTTTTAGTTGGAGGGGTGGGGGCCCTGGGCAAGTCACATATAGTTGGTACACCTGGCCAGAAATAGCAGAGCATTTCTTTCAGTTGGAGGGGTGGGGGACCCTGGGCAAGTCACATATAGTTGGTACATCTGGCCAGAAACAGCAGAGCATTTCTTTTAGTTGGAGGGGTGGGGGCCCTGGGCAAGTCACATATAGTTGGTACATCTGGCCAGAAATAACAGAGCATTTATTTTAGTTGGAGGGGTGGGGGGCCCTGGGTAAGTCACATATAGTTGGTACATCTGGCCAGAAATAGCAGAGCATTTCTTTCAGTTGGAGGCGTGGGGGGCCCTGGGCAAGTCACATATAGTTGGTACATCTGGCCAGAAATAGCAGAGCATTTCTTTTAGTTAAGGG
>JANUFV010154651.1:0-13722 GCA_024757865.1 Epizoanthus scotinus | reverse complement strand
TATGGGCGTTAGAGGTGAATTGGGCAGATTTCCATTGAGCGTTGATATCAAAACACTAATATACAGTTATATGATGAAACATTTACATAATAACGCAAATTTTTTATTAAAAAGCGCTACAGACTTTTACATAATAACGCAAACCCTTTATTAAAAACCGATACAGACTATGCATTGGCTAATAACACCGCTTTTAAAAACATCTGCGATCAGATGAATTCAGAATCACGTCCAGTACCAGCCAGTATTAAAAATATTTCAAGCAAACATGAATTTAAGAAAAATTAGAAAAACATGATGATCAGGCTCAAAGCTCAATATTTAGTGCACTGGAGTGAAACCTTAACCCCGACTGAAAACAGCAGACAAAAAACTACGTACAAGCAATTACAAAAAGAATAAAAACTTCAATTATACATTAAAAACATTACAACAATGCAGCACAGGATACGCATATCAAAACTTAGATTAGGTTGTCACCGACTAAGAACTCAATCTGGAAAATATGAAACTAATGGCGGCCCTATATCAGTAGAACAACGTTTGTGTCAAGAATGCTCAATTGGAGTAATAGAGGACGAGAACTATTTTATTCTCCGCTGCAAAGCTTTTGACAATATTCGAAAAAATACATTTTGAACAAATCATCCTAAAAGATGCATCCTTTTCTCTAATGAACGATGAAGAGAAAGTAAAATACCTGCTGCAAGCTCATGTACTGAAGTAGGCTCTTTCATCAATAAAATATTTAAACAAAGGCACAACATTCAGAAATCCAATGATTGATTTCAGTTTACTGTTCTCAATATGAAGAAAATATACAGTTCATTGTTATATTCAATCTTACTTAATTATTGTATCTCACTTAATCGTTAGTATTTGTAACTTTAAAACCTATTTTTAATAACCAATACCTTTGTAAGAACTGTACGGGACAATTAAAGTTATTATCATTATTATTACTTATTCACTCACTCACTCACTCACTCACTCACTCACTCACTCACTCAATCAATCAATCAATCAATCAATCAATCAATCACTCACTAATAACAAACGACTCTTGCAACGATGCAGCAGCTGACATTTATAATTCCAAGATGTAATAATTTTGATACACAACTAAATACAATGGGAGAAAATGTCTTGAGCAAATCAATTAAGAATTCAATCCATTTTAATCGATTTCAATCTAATGGTTTTAGCACAATAGTAAATAGTAAACAATAGTAAACAAAAATTATCTGCGACCTAACTCTATACTCTGATCATTATTCCGTTTCCTTCAAGATAGGAGTGACGCTTTTGCGGTAACTTCCCGGTTAGATTTTTGTCAGTGTGAATTCTTTGTTATATAGCCAACTTAAAGAAACTTTGAAAATACTTCAGCATGTCCAGAACGCAAGCAAGAACATATTACACCAGAACATATTACACCTGTTCTGCATAAATAAATTACATTTTGTATGTAATTTAGTGCAATTTTGTAAATATTGTAGAGCGCTATTGGATAGCAATAGAAATAGCGCTTTATAAATAAAATATTATTATTATTATTATTAAATATTCCTACGTTAATATTTTGAAGTTATTAGAAAACATGAATCAACGATAAACAATACAATGAAAACTCTGTCATATCTCCAGAAGTCCAGGAAAATAATTTTAAATCTCTATTGCAAGAAGAGCGGAAACTTAAAAACAATACTTATATACTGGCTGTTAATACACATATTGGTCACAATAAATTGTTAAATAAGAAAATTACAGAAAAAGAGATTCAAGACGAAGTCAACAAGCTAGAAACAAAGAAAGCGGCTTGCTTTGATGGCGTTTTGAACCAGGTATTGAACGAAATACTAAAAAGCGCCTGTTATTAGTTGATGCCCTCTCAAAAAGTAAGATCCTTGATGGTGTTTAAGAATCGGATAATTTCAAAGATCAGTGGAATATCGGAATATTATATCCTATATACAAGAAAAAAGGCGACATAAAATTTCATTTAAATTATCGAGGTACAACCTCGACAAGCTGTCTAAGCAAACTGTTTTTACAGAATAGACTTATTAACGTGCTAGAAAAAAAATGGCAACAGCTTTCAAAACTATCTGCGACCAGATTACATCATCGAACAAAACGTGAATAGAAAATAGCTAGAAATAACATTAAGTATATACGGAGACCATGGCCCCAACTGGTAACACGAGGCAAAAAGTCACTTACAAGCAGTTACAAAAAAAATACAGATTACAACCTTACATTGAAATTGTTTTAAAAAAAATCAACATATATGATTCGCATATTCAAACTTAGATTAGGCTGCCACCGCCTACGAACTCAATCCGGAAAATATGAAAACACGGCGGACCTATCCCGGCTGGAACAACAAATAGGTTTCACCTCGTTTTCTCTTATGTCTTTCCTGGTGTTCTTTTATGTTATTGTGGTTTATATTATTGTCTAGACACGCGCGCGACACTGTTTTATTGCTTTAAGAAAATATTTGTTGGAAGCAAAACGCAGTCAGTTTCCAATAATCATGGTACTTTCTTTATGAAGTTTTGTTTCTTGTTGTCACCGACCGAAATTCACTGAATATATCTAAACAACACAGCTCTTTCAATTTGGAAGATTTAATGTTGCTTGAAAACTAAACTATATCTGTAAAAACCTCTTATCAAGTAAGAATGTAACAAGAGTATGGGACAATAAAGTTATTATTATTACTATTAATATTACTACTATTATAATTGTTATTATTACTCACTCACTACTTTTGATTTCGCATCGTTCTCTATTAACAGAAACACAATTAACAGCACCACTGGACTACTCTCCTCCCTCTGGCATGGCACCTACTTATCAATTGGTCAAGAAACAAGAAATAATTGCTGTTCCCCCTGTGATGTCATCCATCCTCCATGGCCCTTATCTACCCCCTGCCAACTCAAACAATCAGATTTTCCTTCAACCTCATTATCCACATAATATGTTCCATCACCATAAGATGTTTGGTGGTTATCATGGCTACCATGGAGTAAATTTTGGTTACCATGGCTATCACCATGGATTGCATTTTCCTCACTTCAACCCTTTCACCGACAGTGTTCCAAGTTACAATATTCACTCTAGATATCACCGAATAATGCCGTATGGAGTAAATCCCCAATATAACACCCACTGGCCGCATATGAGCGTTCCTAGTGCCGTTGTAGCTTCCGACCCCAATGATGGTTTGTATCAGGTACCTGGCACGGGAGCCTTAATACCAAGGCCCATCATGCCCCAACAGTATCCAGTAATGCTGGACCATGATATGTCTGCCGCCGGTCAAGACGGTCCTGGAGTAGTATTTGTTGGTGGGCAAGGAAAGAGTATGATTCGTAAGTATATCAGAGTGATTCGGAGTTTGGACTCATAACAAGTTGTATAATCGTGTGAGTACCAACGATTTCGCCGAGCCCCCGAAAATAATTCATACTATTTGGTATACTAATGCAATTTTGCAGAGTGGACAACCTTTAAAATGATCTCAAGTGTGCAAAAGTATATGCCAACGAAGTTTAGTTGCTGCTATGTCAAATTATGTTGGAGATCATTTAAATAATTGTAAAAATGTGCAGTTAAAACAATAAAGTAGTTGAAAACTAAACAAATAATTTGGAAGATAAATACGATAGTGCAATCACAACGTTTACTTCAATCACGTCTTCTTGATTTTAAAAATACTGTATTTGTCGTTGTGGTTTTAACAACTTAGTCTACAAGTAATCCTATTTTGATAATTAGTCGTGCCGAAGGCGACGACTTATCAAATGCAGTTCGTTCTTTTAATTATTCTTTTAATTATTATTGTAATTTTGTTTGTGTCGGGAATGTCCATAATATAACCCAGCCACTTGCTCCTTTGCAACAGATAGTCGATTCTGTGCACGCATTAACATTTGCGGGAACAACGTATCATTTATCGACACATGGTGGCCATTTCTGTGTTTTCGATCGAGTTACATTAACATGAGTTCAAGCTTATGAAAACACGAAAAAGCTGTGGTAAACGATCTTAAGATGAGCGTTTCCATAGCTTTTCGCTGTCTCTCTAGCTTGCAGAAGTTGTCCAATAACTTATGATACACTACTTTCAAGCAATCAAAGCGCTCTTTATATTTGGCATTTTTGTAATGTATATTTATATATGATTACTTTGCATAATGTAGTCTTGTTTAATGACTATGGTAATCTGTAATGCATTCATTCTGTTTACAGCTGTAGATCCTTCTAACGTCGAGAACCAGATATTGGAGAACAAAGCCAATCTACACAGTAACCCGCGTTTAGACGCACAGGACCTTGTGCTAAGACAGGAAGCCATCAACTCGCGCATCAAGTGACTGAGCAAGATACACATAAAATAGAATAATTATTAAAAAACTGCTTTAGTTTTGCGACGGTCACCTGCAACAGTTTAGAGAACTGAATACCTTGGGGGCGATGGGACCGACAGTTGTAACGTCACCTGTCCAAGGACGGCCCGACGAAAGAAGATCAACCAAATTCAACACAATACAATACAATACAATACAAACTTTATTAACATTCCCAACAGGGATATTCTATGTTAATTTACAAATTAAATATGATGAAAAACTACAATGTAATAATAACTATAATAAAAGGATTATGCTAACTCATTTTGTCTAATCTTCTGTATCAAGCTCAGCCACGGCAAGCGTTGAACATTTAACAGTCAGAGAGCTTACAGACTGAGCTAACTTTGCTTGCACATATGCAGACACAGCTCCTAGCTAGCTGCTCCTATAACGCCAATCTCTCTGGCCATGGGACATCCTTTAACAATATCTTTGTGTTTTGCTGACTTTGTGTTCAGGCTCAGATTCAATAGTCTAGTGACATCCTACCTAACATTTAGACAGCAAAATAGGAGCTGATTAATAACGAGTATCAAAGCCGCGTTTGTTCATTAACACTTATGTCGGATCATGAAAATGTTTTTCATTTGATATAGGAAACATTTATCTGGTAAATAACTTCTGGGAGGAATTGCGTAACAAACGGATTTTCCAGTTCCGGCCTAGTCTGCAGTCTTTAAAGTTCTTATTTAAAACTATTTCAAACACTCTATTTACAATTATATATATAATACAAATACAAATCTTAAAATTGTGTTAAAAGTTAAGTATAAACAATGCAGGGTCTTGTAACTGGAGGATCCCACGCGCGATCTTGCTGACTTGAATAAATGTTAAATATTTTCTACTGTAAATATCAAGAGACCAACTCCAATTATATCATTTTTTTGCAATATTTTTTGCTTAACGTTTCGGCCTCTCGCCCTTCTTCAGGAGCGTTACAATAGTACAAAATTATGTGAACATTACATTCGTTTAAGGTATATGACGACTTGCAGATATGTAATTATATTGGCTACCGACTGAAAATAACCATCCACGCACATTGTGTTTGCTTGCGCTATACTATACGAATATCTGTTCATATTTGTATTACTTAACAAAACGGTTGTATCGCGCCTTCTAAAACCTATTGTTTTCTAATGAGTTCGTAAAAACCTAAAATTAGTCGCGCGCACTTAGTATTTATAAATCATGTTGTTGATAATAGATTTCAATCTACAAATCCTAATTTGCATGTCTCTACTTTTAAGTCTTTCAAGAATAGTCAAATTCAAGTGCCTGACACTACATCTGCGCAAGTGGCGGACGGTTGGGATGTTCTTGTTCCCAATATTTATGTCCGATCGGTGTTGGTTTGCTCGCCACCTCACACAGTTGGCGATTTCGCCAACATACTGCTGATGGAATCCGGTAAACTTAACCAAGTATACTACGTTTGATGTCCGGCACGTTGTGTGTTGTCGCAGATTCATGATCTTTTCTGTTTTTGTGCTTGAAACAGTCTTTGTGAAATTGTTATATGTTTTGCATCACGCGCATCTTGGGTCAATGTTGCAAGGCCAGAAACCAGTTTCTATACTAAGAGTGATTCGGCGAGGTTTGTGTTTTTGGGTGGTGTGGATCTAGAGAGACCCCAGTTGGTCTGGAATGTCTTACCGCAGATATAGCACCTTGTGTCTGTTGGGTCAGGAGTGTCGCTGACTAGTGGTGGCTGTGGAGGAATGTTAGTGATTGCTGTAGGCCCACTTGATGATGATGGTAGATGTTTGGTTGTAAGCATCTGAGCCAAATTCCGTCCCTTGCGAAATGATATAAAAACTGGTTCTTTAAATCTCTCTCTACATCTTGCCGATGTGTTAAGTATAATCTCGTGGGCTCTAATGATGCTGTTCAGATTTGGTAATGCTGGGTTATATGTGACGACGAGAAGTACCCTGTTGGAATGGTTTCTCGCCGTTAATTCTGAGCGCGTTCTTCCTTGTAATCTTCCTTGCTTTCATTATACTCTCCTTGATAAGTTTGTTTTTATATCCTCTATCAAGGAAAGTAATATGGAGTTCCTGGGCTATCTTATCAAAGGAGTTGTTACTAGAACATATTCGTTTGAATCTTAAAGATAAGCTATAGGGGATTGCCGCTTTGTAATGGTTGGTCCAATTTAGGTATTGGTGTGTGTCCGTGGGCTTGGTATATAGATCTGTGCTCATCTTACTGTCTCTTTATCTGACCTGAACGTCAAGGAATGGGATTGTTGTAGGCGACATTGTCTGTTCAAATGTGATGTGTGGGTCAAAGTTGTTGCACTGTTCATGAAACTATTTAGGTTTGAGTTCACCAAAAGGCCAAAGTAAGAAGATGTTGTAAATTAAATAAGACCAGGCAAGGTGTTTAAAACTTGTTTGCTCTTGGAGTTTATTTTCTATTTATTTATAACAATATTTAGACAGAGGTGCCCAGTTCAGCAAAGCTGGTTTGAATAAGGATCTGTTTAAAGCAACTTACAGACAGTTCTTCCAGTTGTCCCATGTAGAGGTTAGCATAGGATGGAGCCATTTTTGTACTCATAGCAGTGCCTGTTTCTTCAACATAGTGTTCCCCTTGGAAGATTAATTTGTTACATTTGAGAACAAGGTCAGTGACCTATTGATGGTTTTTCTTTTTTAAAACCTCACTGAAGTTGTTTAGACGCATATAGTGGTCACATGCCGTCATGCCTTCATTGTGCGGAATGTTGGTGTAGAATGACTTAACATCCTTCGCAACTAACAGTATTTGAGGTGGCAATGGTTGGCTGTTATTGATCTCTTCAATTTTTCTCAAGAAATCATTGCCATTTTTAAGGTAGGATGGTAGCTTTTGAACTGAAGGTTTAAGTTGGTCGTCTACTAATTTGGAAATATTCGTCGTTGCGGAGTGTATGGTATTGCATATGGGTCAGCCAAGGGTTGGACGTTGTGGTTTATGTTTTTTCGGCACGAAATATATGTTGCCTGGTATTGCGTTATTAACTAGCAAGTAGTCGGAGGTGTCATTGTCAATTAACCCTTTAATCTCAGCATCTTGTACTGCAAAATCACTCGTTGGGTCATGTGGGATGTGGCGATAAACCTCCTTACCATTCTCATCTCTGCCGTTGAGTTGTTTGTAGGCTTCATTCAAGCAGTATTGGCAGTTTTGTACGACAACAGCTGCACCTTTGTCTGCCTGGAAGATGACAATATTTCTATCTTGCTTAGGAAACTTAATAGCATCACGCTCCTATCTTGTGATTTTAGATCGTAGTCGTGTATTTTGTGGGGTTCCTTGCTGTTTCAATAGCAATGATGCAGCAGTCTAAGTCTTTGTCTCCCTGTCTCTGTGTGCGTAATATCATTTTTGTCCCAAAAATGTTCTTTCAGTCTCATTCGTCGTTCCCATTTCTTTACATCAGCCGTCAATTCTGTGCTGTTTACACTTGTTGGTGTTGGTACAAATTTTAGGCCTTTACTGAGAATACTGACTTCGTGTTCAGAGAATAGCTTTTCTGACAGGTTAATGACTGTTCTATGGCTGTTTCTAATTCTCATGTTGTGATTGGCTGGTCTCCCTCGGTAATACCGTCTGCGTCGTCGTGTTCTAGTATTCTACAGTGGCGTTTCGGTCTCTGCATTTTTCTGTTCAGTTACAGGATCGGTGTTGGTATTCTCATCTTCTCCGATTTTCGCCAATCACAGTGAAAGTTGGTGAAAGGGATATAGTTCGAGAGTTTGAAAACCGACTTCTTTTTATTTAAAACAGTAAAGGCTCAGTGCAGCGAGTCGTCAAAATCACACTTTTTCAATTTGAAAGCCGCCATTTATGTGCGTTTGCTAAACTGTGACGACACTAGAAGTACTCTCCCGCCAATTTTGTTAGGTGAAATTAATCTGTAATGTCACGAGTCGCCATTTAATTATATTTTAATAATATGAGTAACAAGTTTCGTTTGAAGTGTTTTGGCCTAAATTATAAATACGTTAAATCACACGTGCGCGTTATATCTGACAATCAATCACTTGAAAGAAAGCAAACCAACTATTTATCCAGCTACTGAATGCTAACACGGCAACAGCTAAATAAATCTTCCACACAAAGCCAGAGGCAAAGTTCTTTGTTTTGTTACGACAAACATTACAATAGTCATTCCAACCTAATAGAATCAAAGAAGCAGGTATTTCAATATCTCTGGACGTGGGTTTCGTATGCTATATATTATAGATTATAGATTTATATATTTTTATTATTTCCTTTTTTGTATATATACATTTTAAATGTTTTCTATTGAAATTGTTACTGAAAAACCGCTATGGGGAGTTGTCAATAAAGTATTGTATTATATTGTATTAAGCGCAAACAGGACTTTAGTTAAATTCAATGAAATATGATACGGCCAGTTCGCTTTCCGGTCTCCTCGTTTTATTCCCAATATAGTGCACACAGTTTTTTGTCAAATAAACACAGATGGGCTACATTTAGACACTACTTCCAAACTGGTGAAATTTGAGTAAAAAAGGATACATTGCAATAGTCATAGCTCCTTAAAAAGCACCGGCAACCCCCTTTTTAATTTCATTTTTGGAGTTCTCCTGCTATGATCAGTAAATGCGCAAAGCTTAAAAAAAATCTATGTTCGCTTCTATTTCGGAGGAATGACCTGTTCCCAGGCCTTAGTCCGCATCACATGGCAGCATAAGCATTTATATGAGCGTTCACACATCTTCTCTCCTCTAAATTCCGTCCTGGCTGAAACTAACGGACAGAGACTTCATTTCAGTTGCGTTTACTGAATTTTCATCGAATGTTGGATTTACAGATGTCTTTTTTTCGTGATCCATAGCTTAGCTTGTCCCATTACAAACGTTCCTTGGAATGTTGTTTATATTTTGATAAAAACTTGATTTGATGCTTCTCAAAAGAACCTGACAGAAACGAAAAACATTTAAAATTAAATAAACACTAATAATAGTGACTACACGATTATTGTGAACGTTATAATTATTGGACCACATCTAGCAACATTAATATCAAACTATATTATACTTACTCCATATCGTTATTAGGAGAAGGGAAGATAATTCCTGCCATAACAGGAATATGGACATGAAATCTCAGCTTGCCCTTCTGATGGTCATTTTGATCGTACTGCTTCGTAAAGTCATCTCCAGACCACATGCGGGTAAGTCGGATTCCTCTTTCAATATTACAAGCAAAATAGAAAGCTAGCAATTGTTCGACAACGACCCGAACATGTTTGATTACTCTTTTTTAATCAGTCATTTACCAATTATTTCCACACTCTTTAAATCAACTCTAACTATTTAACTCCGAAAATTATAAAAATATTAGTATACATAACAATAATAATATACATTTCATATGGTTCATAGAATACAAATTGTTTTTGACTTGTTAAACGTAATCTAAAAACACATCTAATTTACACGACAGCAGCAGTGCGTTAAAGCGTATGCCGAACTCTATCATTTAGGGTCAGGGTAAAGTTTAGGCTTAGGGTTAGAAATGTCTATTGGTAAGTCTACCTCTAGCATCAAATTAGGCAACTTGCAAAATATTGTGGCCGTTCGAGTAAAAAGCAAATTCCATCTAGTGTTGAATATGTACCATTTCTTTATAACTTTCTTGGGTGTCACGGCTCTAATATGGATAAATTTGCCCTTTTACATTTTGCCGGATTGCTCACAAAAAAGTCTCCGTGGAAAGTTTAATTTTGATTTTCAACAATAGTTCACCAAAGGGTTCCTCCAGACAAGATATGAAGAAATCCAAAATTTCACTTTTGCTAACGAATTCTCGATATTTAAAGTTATCGGCTTTCAAAAGCATTTTTAAATATAAATACGTCTTGAGTTGAGTCTTCAAATTATAGTATTTCACAGGTTTGCTTAGTAGACAATGGTAGAGAGTTTGATATAGTTGAGGCGGCATGCATGGCAAACGCTCAATCACCCAGTATCTTGCTTTTAGCCAAAGGTACAGGAAGAAGATCACTATCGTCTGTTTTGAGTTGGTAGCGATACACTACAACAAATGAATAATAATCGTACAAGCCCTTCCCATGGTGTTTTCTGAATATATTGAATACAAACATCTAAATTATTTTTAGTCATCGCACAGTATTATATTTGCAATAGACCAAACTGAATTATGAACTCTAAAGATTCAATGCAAGTTACATAAAAGTAACTGCAATGCAATGCAATGTAATGTAATGTAATGCAATGCAATGCACTATCTATTTAGAGTCGGGGGCATAGGGAGTGCAGTGGTTGCCCATTCTCTCGAGGTAGCAGCTCGTGCTAAAAATGCTCGACCATTAAAATAATAGATTGATATGGCTGACAAAGTTAATCTGAATCAGAGTCGATCCCCATCTTTCCGTCTTACTGAGCGAATTAGTTAAAATTCAGCCAAAATATAGATCTAAATTATCAGGAGGACATCTTGTTAATCTCGAACGTTCTTATGCTTAAGAAAACCGTTTTGAAAATACTCACGCCTTTGGTAGTTTTCTGTTGTATTCTTGTTTTTGAGGCCATTCCTATATTTTGTTGTTTTACCAACCAAATCAACAAATCTTGTCCTGACAGTCATGGCTTCAAACTTCTATTATTTTTGAAAACACAAAGACAACCGCAACTGCATTCCTACAAAAGCTTGGTATAACGGCCTCCCCTAATCAAACACGTGAACACATGAGAAAAAGAGTACGTCCAATTAGATTCCTCGTATTGGTTTTCACACGCAAGAAAAACAACACGTGCAATTTGATTGGTTGAGAGATAAAAACAAACGAAATGTTACTTCCTAGAGAGTAAAGCGTGGTATGATATGACAAGAAACAATTTCCCGCCGTGGCACTGAACGCGTGAGCCGTACATTTAATTTCGCGCCATTTGTGTGTCGACTGTTGTAACACTTGCAGACTTGAATTTTGTTTGGGTTATTCTTACAAAATATTTCATTGAAGGAACAAATATATTTCACCCTGTACATGTCGACGTCAGCGATGTTGCGAACTTCATTGAAACCCAAGAAGACAACAACACGAGGAAGAAGGCGATCTGTGACCTGAACCCCTTCAAAACATTTCTGCAAACACAAGCCGTGATCGTGTGATCACCTAACCAACACAAAACCGCACAGCCGGTAATGGTTTAAACCACCGATGAGCTGTAAGGGGAATATTTAGAGTTATAGGTTAGGTTTAGTCTCGCAGTTCATTCGCGGGAATTTTTATGGAAACTCAAAATCAGGTTGTACATGTAATACCAATGTAGCAGCCCATTCTACTACTGAGCAACACACTTCAACAAAGAAACAGAAATGCTTAAAATTGTAGAAAGTGAAAGCAACCAAGAGTCGCACGATTAACCCCTCGTCTAAAAGAATAACATTTACAATCCGACAAGGTTTGAAGCTTTAAACATATCCTAAGATAAAAATCGTATTTCTGCGCACCCATATTCTTTATATATCTGTTTAGATGTACTCTTAAAATCCGTGGATTTTTTAAATCCCTGATTTGACTATCTTAAACAGCAATACATCCTGGTTATTGATATATTTTATTTCATAAGCATGTTTATATTGTATTAATTGTTGTTTCTGTTATGTATTCACTCTGTAGGAAAAGGTACATTGATGCTTGAAAGGAAACAAAAAATAGTACAGACACTACTAAAGGACCTTTCCCACAAGCAAATTGAACCTGTACATGTCCAAGCTAACAAGAAACACGAAATCGTCCCGGAGATACTTCCTGAAGCCCATGTGCCGGATATCGTCTTAGGGGGCGGAATTGCTGCTCCTCCCAGCATCTCGTCCCTGCTTCCAGCTGCCGCCACTATGCCTCTGATGACAAATGGCATTCCTGCCAGCTATGGAGAGGCCATCCATAATGTGTTCCGCCAACACCCCATGGTTCAAGAGCCACAAACTAATCGCTTAAAGTAATACAAGCGTTATTCGTGTGCCCAAATTGACAAATAATTTAGTTTATTTACTACGAAATCTTTTGGGAGACATTCGTGTATCTATATTCTCTCCTCTCTATTGCAGAATTGTACACTTAATATGTTAATGTCACTACTGACTTGGTAGGATTTGTGAAGTGAAGGGTGGCACTATACAAAATTATACTTGTTCATAGATAAAACTTTGGGTAGGATAGGATTCTTTGACTCACATATCTGTTCGGTATAATATCACGATGGAGAAGTCCGATTTTCGATTTTTTAGTACACTTCATCTCACACGCCATCTTATATATCCACTTGGCTTATATACGGTGCAGTAAAGCTCCAAACTTTCAAAACATGTTGATGGGGAAATGACAATATTATATAGAGAGATTATATAAATTGACCTTATTTTTCTCTGCAAGGAAGTTTAATGCAAACTCCAACACAATGGTGACAGCAAAACTAATCAGTGGAGTTTGACTATTTATTCATGGACACAGTTTGTGCGTTTGCGTTAAAAACTGTCACATACAGGAGTGCATATTGGTGCATGATGTATAAATTAAAACATGTTTTAACAATACTGGACTACCTCATAAATCTATGTTTCTCCGTGTACTTCGTACATCCATTTATTAAAAAATAGATCTCTTTCAGTAGCCCTGCGTTTGTGCACGAGCCCGTGGCGGGATTGTACAACTTGCACGCCGGCGGGTACCACATTCCGAGTGCTGTTTTACCCGAGTTTGTGTGGGACCACAGTAGACACGTATCGGGTGATAACGGGCCTGCGATGGTCTTCATTGGAGGAAAGCAAGGAATGCGTAAGTAGTGTCATGTTTATCAGTCATATTTCATCTTATTTATAAAATGCATTGACATTTTGAGAATACCGAATTTACTCAAATGACTCTTACACCAGGAAAATAAAAATATAATCCAGCAAGACATAAATGACAGAGCAACGAATACATGAATGAAATAAATCTAATTGTTTGCGTGGTTTGTTACTCAAGAGTTTGAAATTATTAATTGCACATAATAGTCCAGTTGACAATAAAATTATCATAAAGTTTCCAAAACTGCTACTTGTTTTAGAAAAGCGGAGAATTCTGTTATATCAAGGAAAGATAATGATAGAAAACATTTTGCTATTGATGCATATACCCTCTGAATGACGCCACGTACACAATACAATAAAATACAATACAATACAATAAAATAAAATACAATACAATACAATACAATACAATACAATACAATACAATACAATACAATACAATACAATACAA
>JANUFV010154540.1:2496-13723 GCA_024757865.1 Epizoanthus scotinus | reverse complement strand
GTCTGGCTAAGTCCCTCAACTGCTGAACCCTCGTACTACATGTTAACAGGTAGCTGAAAAGCCCTACGGGGAGCTCCATATCTGTCTAGTGTGTGTCTAACGTGTGTCTAGTGTGTGTCTAACGTGTGTCTAGTGTATGTCGATCTAGCGTGTGTCGATCTAGTATATATGTCTAGTGTGTGTCTAGAGTGTCTAGTGTGTCTAGAGTGTGTCTAAGGTGTGTCTAGTGTGTGTCTAGTGTATGTCTAGTGTGTCTAGAGTGTGTCTAACGTGTGTCTAGTGTGTGTCTGTGTGTCTTGCCGTGTGTGTCTAATGTCTAGTATAGTTTAGTGTGATATTTATATATAAGCTTCATGTTCTTCCTTCAGTGCAAGTTTTACAGCAATGAACTGTTCATGCATTGTGCAGGCCGGTAGTATACAACATGTATGAAGTACCACATGTGCTGAATAAAATAATCTGAGACGCACTCGTTCAGATCCAACGTATAGATGTATATATAGGCGCTTGCTTTACCAATTCTACACACCCCACTCCATTCCAACCCTTTCCCAATAAGAGTAAATAAATCTGGCGGCACATGGGCACATTCTATATTGGCCAACAATAAGAGTGAATACATGAACGATCGTTCCAACTGAACCAATAACATGCATGCGATGTATTTTATTTACTGTGATATATTTTCAACCAGGTTCGGCTGCAAGTAGTCTCGGTCTATATGAGTTGGAGAGACTTTGTGGGATCTACGTCAGTACAGCCAAAATGAAATAATGAAATTTGAAGGCCGGAAAACGAACATCTATCTGCTGAGATAATTTCTGAGATAGTGCGCTGACAAGGTCTAATATTGCTCCACCGGCCTTTCAATATCCCTGTCGTTCTGACCGCAAATTAATTATATTTGTATGATCTTTTGCAATAGCTTCTCCAAACTTGTCGAAAGGTGAAATTATTGCTTTTCTAAACAAAATCATCAGCACGCTTACTGACACAAATGGTTAATGGTTGGGTGCGTTGCATGCTAGATCCACCCTGCCATACCACCGTTTAGCCTGCATGGAATGATGGATGGTCCACCAGCCGAGATGACAGTCAAATCGCGATCATATTTGAGATAATCACTGACAGGTCAAACAGCCCCGAGGTGAAAGATGGAGAAAGACGAGTGCCACGCTGCGCGAAAATTACCCTCCTATTAAAAAGTGTGTTTATTTCACAATCATATTACTCCATGCGCGTGGTCCTTCCGTGCCGTTTGGTTAGAATATTTAATAAATACAAAAGATTTTGCATATAAATACGTCACTGAATTGCAAATGTTCGATTGTTTAATAGTCATAACAAAACCTTCCAAAATCAGCCATTCAGATCCACAGTAGCAAGCTCGTGAATAATTGGACTTATTTATAATTCAAGCTCTTTCCTTATTTTACAAAGCGCATTGGAACTTTGAAGACAAGTTTTCGCATATAAAAAATTATTTGATGAGCATTTGAGAATTGAACGAATCGTCAGGTCTCGTGCTCCGTCCGTGTTCGTAACTTGACTTTCCGCAAAATGAAAAACATTGGGGTCAGAGATCGAAGTTAGAAGATTTTTAATCATAACAGCAGAATCTTATCTTTGTTGACATGTGGAAGGATTTTAAAACGTTTTTATCTGCAGCAGGTTAGACTGATTGTAACGAATCCCAGCTGGCCGAGCCGAATATAATCTTTCAAAAATGCAATGTGAGTTCTTATTTCTTTTCACTATAAACTTGGTTCGTTGTGTCCATGCCGCTTTTGTATTTGTTCAACACTTTCTTGTATATCAAATACAAGCTTCTCAACAACTGTCTTGTGGCTTTGTAGTGGTCTTGAAGTGCTATGTCAGATTAAGCCAAACGATCCAACAACGGCATAATTTGCAACCTCGTAAGTCGTATCATCTTCTGGTACAATACCTCATCTGTACTAATCGGATTACATATCTGTCCCCATACTTCAGATCAGTTGAAGATAACGTTTTCCAAACCTTGAGGTTTCGTGCAATGCGCTGTAAATGAAAGCAATCTTATCCCAACCGGAGCTGAACTCATCGCTCTCATGCTCACTCGATCAATATTTGTACAATTAATTGGGAATCAACAATTTAACCTGGGGAGGCCAGCGCATCATTTGCAAGTTAATACCAGTAGTTGCTTGGGTAAACAGTTTATTGGATAATGTTTACACAATTGGATATGCGCACCGCCCACTAGACTGACCGTAAATTATGTCATTTGATTCCGAGGGGTTTAGTCGACAGTCGAGCGCGCAAGAGTCCAGTGCAGAGTGTCCATGTGTCATTAGCTCTCTGTCGATCTAAGAGAGTGAGTGAAGTTTTTTCCTTCTTTATCACCATGAACAATGTGCTTGTAGTCCTTTTGGGTTTCATATCGTTTTCCCAGATTTTGTATGCGAGTTTTGCTTGTTCGCCGCCAAACGGTTGGACTCCCTTATCAGACAGCAAGAGAGTGCAGAAGGCAAGACTTGTGGTATATGGAACTGTCGTACAAAGTCATCATGTTGGGCAAAAAGTAAAAGGCGATCGTCGTCTTCCAAAGAGACACTACAAGGCTCTGTTCAAACTACACTGTGTCTTCAAGGGTTCGAAGCTGCCCCAATACATTAATGTCAGTGGCTTCGGATACGTTCCAGGTTTATGTACTAACTCGAAAGCTTACTTGAACCGAACTTACGTCGCTTTTCTGAAGAGCAGTGACAGTTCTCCTGGCGAGTTTCGAGTGGACGAGATAAATATTCAACGCGGCACAATAGAAGTGAAAAGCAAAGCGAAGTTGAGAGATATTATTAAAAGTGTTGGGGAACACTCGCTTGTTCCAATAGGGGAAGCAACACGTTCGAAGTCTGCCTGCCCGAGACTACGTCATTGTACGGAACTGTATAGAAAAATAAAAGCCCGTCCTCCCAGACGAAATCGCAGGAAACGAAAATGCTACGGAAGAATTACCCCCCCACGCAACACCAGGGTCCCAGAATCGACCTTTCTTCCAACATCATTGCAAGTGAGTCGTGAACTTCACTTCACTGAGTTTGGTGCTGACACGACAGGACAACTTAAAGCACAAATTGGCGCGGAGTCTATAAACTCTCGAGCCGCCAGCTCCCCAAGGGATCGGTGGCTAGTGCTGACTTGTTACTGCCTTGTACTCGTTTTAATAATGTGGCAACAGACCTGACTTATGGGAATTAAGTAAGATAAATAGCTCGTGGTTAGAGCGAAGAGCATTAGCGCTTATTAACCAAGCTTCGAGTAGAGATGAAGTGAGATAGCGAACTTCCCTTTTTAATAGATTACTCGATGATTCAAGCGACGAACGCTGTCGCATCCGATCGGATCCCGCGCAAGCGATGAGATGGGACGGCAGCGCGAGCGAACTCGCGATCGAGCGATGTATACCGGTATATACATAATAGTGGAGAGTACTGCAAGTACAATACAAGGTTCGTTTAATTCGAGGCAAAGTCCCCGAGGGGAGACGAGGTTAAAAGACTATTAGTAACGGAAATGCACACTCCGCTTAGCACGTGTTGTCGTTTGAGCAGCACGGATAACTTACTTAGTGCCCTGTAGCCCGGGCATATAGCTGATAACTCATATATGTTCTGCTTTGATTTAGACTCAGCGTCGCGAAGCGGCAAAAAAAAAAATCATTAAGCAACAGATTTCAACAGGAAGGATTTCAATTCTTGTTGTGAAAGATTAAGAACAATGCCGACAATGTCACAGAATGACCGATCTTAGCTCAATTAACACCTTCTCGTGCTTGCGTTGCGAGCCATGTATATTATTATCAGCAGTGCGTTGTCAGTTTGGGTCTTGTCTTTGGATTTGAAAGCCTGGCAAAAAGCTGAGGACATCTCGAGGTTTCATATCACAGAGTTCACACTAGTGTTAACTTGACGAAGGTACATAACCTATCTTCGACTGTAGGTGATGAGAAATAATGGACGCGGATTTATTGTTTATAAATATACATGTTTAAAGTCGTTAAGTACCTTGTAAATAAAATATTCGCCTAAAGGCAAGCAAAATTAAGTTTATCTCTTATTGTGTTTAAGAGGGAATTGTTCGAACAAGGTTGGCAAAACCAGCATATAGCTTTTCAAATGGCCCATCGGAACTAATAAAAGTCTTCTAACTCAATCCAAACTGTCAGAATGGTCTTCTGGTTGAGTGCCCATGATTAGTGCATAATGGTAATCAAACGGGAAAACAATACGAGGTTGACTAAGATATAGGACTGCAAAATGATGATAAACACAATCACATCTACACAGTAGGCACCCTTTGAAGGGATCGCGTGAAAGCTTGCCACCATAATCCGATAATTTCGTTTTTATGAAGCTGGATTAACACTCATAGAAGAACAGTAAAATTAGTTAAATAACATACGCAATTACATCAAAATTGGCCAATAACAATTACTGACGTGGGCGAGCACGCCAGCACAATTTAAAAGTTTTGCCATGTCGTACATCCCGATATTTTTCTATATTGCATTCAAGGTTTGCAATTTGGTGCGAATAGCTGTCAACAAAAGGACGCCAAGATTTCGTCCAATATCACGAAATCTGGCGGCGGTAAATTAAAGGAACGCACAGAAAACTATTTTGTTTTGACAATTTCTCACCTTACAAATCAGCATTAACGGTTAGAATGTATATATAATATTTCTATTTTATATCTAAATGAACATGATGGCTTAACTGTATGTTATGTTAAACCCCTTGCAGCGGGTCACGCTATCTGACCCCACTGTAAGGAGAATGTTATAAGACATGCAAATTATTTATGCCACGGCTTAAGCTTTTGTTCCGATATTTGATTTCCTAAAATATTTGCCAGATTACTTTTTGCCAGTAGATAACAAGTCAACTCGTAATATAATGTTAATACCGCTCAATGTCTTTCCACCTATTGGCTATTATCAGATTACATGACATGCAAATTCAGCAACGAAAATGACGCATGAAGAAACAGATGTACGCTGGATGTAGAGCAAAATGGAGTCGAAAACGTTTTCGGAAGAATCCCAAATATTAGCGCTGATTCAGTTTGATTTTAGATAGCCTGTCCAATAATTATTTTTCTTTGATTTTTCGCTGTTTTCCCTCAACAAAGGCCTGTTCACAGGTCAATTTTAGTTCACTCTTTGCAGCCGATGAAGGTGATCTGAAATTGTTCTCGCCTCTGAATCTCTGGAAATTTTTCTACTCATCACTTTGTCTAATCCATCTCTTGAAAGCTAGCGAGTCTTGCACTCGAGAACCACATGTTGACTTCAAATTCTTTAGTCTTTCAATGTCTTTTAATTAGTGTCGTCTCGGTTTTAAAACACTCAATCTCTACGTTAATTAAAATATTTTGTGGGAAGATCACCACACAAAACATTCTCTAATCCGGAATTGTCTTTGCTCAATTACGAATCTGATCCCGCAAGCCAAAGAAAAAGAGGTTTTGTGTTATTTCGCAAGTTAAGAAAGCTGGCAAGAGATGGCAATATAACTAAACAGGACGAATAGCAGAATTTACTGAACGAATTGAGTACAGATTGGAGTGTAGTGAACAACAATAGATTGCAGATTCTCCCAAATATAAACATAATACATGTACTTTGTCAGAAACGTGTTAGCTTTTGAACTGCAATTAATCTTCATTAAGTTTGAGAGACCTTTCAACTCCAAGTGAAATCGTATTTTCGGACATATGGTGACTGAGACATTAGTCTCGTGCAAACTGCAAAATATATAAGCACAGCAAGCTATTAAGGTCGGTAGTTATACTGAATGCGATATTTTCTATCAAATATTCTAGCCAGTGAACTGAAAAATTTATATCCAAACTAAAGTTGACACTTAGACACTTGCAAAAACACCGTCAATCTGCGTGAGAGATGAAATATTTTACAGTGTTGGTGGTCATAGTTTGATGGAGAGATTATATATTATTGTTTTTGAAAACTAAAGCTGCATTCAGAGCATGATGGAGATTCCAAACTCGGCAGTGTTTCGGTGGTCCGCTCGGCTCTCACTCTGAGAGCACTGTGAGTTGTTTTGTTTTGTTTGTCAGTCATTCATCATGATGCATGGTGTTTGTTGTAATCTTGTTTTAAAACATGACGTGCGAAGGTACTATAATTGGTGGTTTGCCCCCTAGCTAGAGAAAAGTGCTCATTATAAAATCACGTGAAATATCTTGGCAGCCTGGGCAGGCCTGAGAATTATCTCTTATCCTCTTCTCGGTCTTTGCGGTTGAGATTTATATTTAGGATTGAAGACTGAACTCTAAAATACTTTATAAGTTTAAGTCTATTTATTATACATGTTAAAACTGTAAAATCCTTGCAACATTCACTGGTCTGTTCAGCAATGAAAATATTTTCTTATAAAAACTCTCTGGGCAAACCCAAATGGGCTGTGTAATGAGCTATAAATTAAAACAGTACAAAAAGATGAACACTAGAAATGAGCCGGTCTATGCTAAAGAACCTTTTGTACTTAGCTTTTCATACTTATGCATCTACGGAGACCCACCCCTACCCTCCCCCTGGCTTGCCCAACAGATTTGCCCCCGAGTCCCCTCCTGAGGATGGATCTTGTGCATTTTGATATTTGAGTAGATCTATTGTTTCACTTTTAAACATTTATTGAAATTGTGAATCGAATAGTAGGTCTCTGAAACTTACGATTGTTATATCTGTCATGTCGTCGAGATGTTTTCATTGCTGGTGAGTTCCCCCGCCATGTTTGGGAATGCCTGATTATCCTTCATAATCTGTAGAAATGTCAATGATTATATTATGAGTTACAGTATACATGGCAGTAGGCTCGGTGTGAGGACCGTTCGTGTTTTGTCTGCATTGACCTGAATAAAGCTGATAAGGGACGGACCATTAGATTATTGATGTGGGGGTTGCGTAAATACAGAAAAAAAAATCGTGCAAGCACTTTTGACAGAAAAAAAAAATCGAGCATCGTAGAGCAACAAGGATTTAAAAGAAAAAAAAATCGAGCAAGAGCAAATCCTGTAGTTGGAACTTATTTAACTTACAAACAAAAATTCGTGCAAAGACTAAGCTTGACAAAAATAAAATCCTGCACAGCTAGAACTTGGAAAAAAAATCGAACACAAAATAATTACGCAACCCCCCATCAATAATCTAATGGTCCGTCCCTAACCCGGCTTGGTACAAGTGAAACCTGACAGTTTCAAAATCGTCTTGTCCAACACAATGCTCACGAATTTCGTAAAAGTTTATTTTCATCCAGCACTAAAAATAAAATGTGGTTAGGTTACCTATTTTCGCTGTTTACAGCAGCTAGATCTTTCTTTATGTATTATGTTTCAAAACTCTTTGTGCAGTGTCACATAGAAGTTCAAATAATAACAACACAAATATTTAGATTTATAGTTACACGTCAAATATATCATATTGACGTTTGTAAACCTTTCACGACGTTTTAACTACCACAGCAAAACAATGGCCATGGTACATAGGAACAATGCGTTATGAGAGCTGTGGGCAATGTATCTAATATAAACCATTTTGTATTTAGAAAAGTACCTCATGCAGCGTATACACAGAAAGTTCTCATAAAAATAGTGCCTCATGCAGCGTATGCAAAGTAGGTCAAGAAAAAAATGTTCAGAAAATATTGCTTGAAAATAGAAATGATTTATTCATAGGTTTCGTTCGTCTGAGATTTTTCCTAACTATAATACCATAGTGCCTCATGCAGCGTATACAAAGTAGGTCAATAAAAAAATGTTCAGAAAATATTGCTTGAAAATAGAAATGATTTATTCATAGGTTTCGTTCGTCTGAGATTTTCCCTAACTATAATACCATTGTTGTTCGAGTACGTTTTTGTGGAAATATTTGAAGTGAAATATTGTTAAAATTTCCTACTTCAAGAGCTTTTGTACGTTTGTCTTGAATATAAGTCAGTATAAATGCTATGGTTCATCCCAATCGTTATCTTGAATACAATGCAGTAATGAATTACCATTTCAAAGGTCATTCAATTTCTCAAGTAACATTTTGAAATACACACAAAATAGTAGATAATGTTTGTCAGAAATCAGATAAAGATATTTTTAAACTTGTCAAGATCGAGGCGACGCAATAATCCAATATATACTTGAAAAGACCATTACATAATTAATTATGCAAAGTTAAGGCGAGGTAGAGATCAAGAGAAAAATAAAACAGAGAATACACCAGGGAACCGAAATTACTTAGAAACCATCAATATCTACTACAGAAAAAGGAAAATCAGTGCATCTTCGTTTGATTTATCATCGACCCTAAACATCCTGACCAGCTTACTGAAGACTCGCAAATCATAGGCCAATAAACCGACACATTGATTCTATCCACTGGGCGACCAGTTTATCAGTTAAACTTACTTCAATAAATATGTTAATTTCAAAAACTAATTCTCAGTTACGAACAAAATATCCCCAATCTACATGTACTGTCAGATACCAAACGACTGGAAACTTCAGTTCCCTGCTTATTAGTTATATACTCTTCTGAATTATACTTCTTAAGGTTTATGTTCCTATATTACAGTGCATTTGTTGATTAAAAACTGTTTGTGTGGGACTTCAATATTGGGTTATTTTACTTCAGTGTTCATATTCTAACGCCTAACGTCACGTTCAAGGGCAGATATTTTATATTGCTGGGGAGATTTATAGTTTCTTGAAAGTTGTAATATTTGTGGTGTTAATGGCCTTTAACTTTAAGACAACGATGTTGGGCCAAGTAAAAGAAATTCTAATATACGGCGAGTTGTAATATTTTGTGGTGTTAATGGTCTTCAGTTAACTGCACAACAACGATGTTGGGCTGGGTAAGAGAGCTTATATAATGTTAGGACTGTCCAAACCGGCAGTTGGACGTGTCTTGTTTGGTAAATACACGACAAACACGAGATGCAAAGTCTATTTTCCTGTTTAAACGAATCACGTTGAATAGAAGCAAAAAACTAGAAGCTCAAAGGATTCTCCCCTCAATTCCTTGCTTGGCTAGGAAAAACAACTTTGAACGTGTTATACTTATAGGAGATTACGCAGTCCGTGGTAAAATTAGTGCAGGAAGACCTCCGCTGTACTGGTGAGCTGAGCTGGAGAAGAACAAGAGCAATCATTGTTGCCACTCGGACCCCCAAAACCGAAGGTAAAGATCCCTGGGAGATAGGTGTGCAGCAAATGCGACCAGCTCGCCTAGATTTGTCAGAGCATCTAACATGCTGTACCACAGCACAAGGAGAACGGGAGGAAAAGGAAGAGAATACAGATCACATGCATCAACTGAGCAATCACAAGGAAAAATCACTTCAACATCAACAGTTTTATAATGAAATGGAAGACTTCGTGATTCAAAAAGAAGGCCCAATGTATACAAAGGAAGGCGAAGAGAATGTGCCAAGCCACAAGCCAGTACAATATGGATACCCAGAGAGAAAAGATGCTTACTTTGACGTTCAGGATCTTGAGAAGTTTCTGGAAACACGAATGACAAACGAAAAGAGTGCTGGGGGTCGTAAAGCATATCCGGTGAAGATTGAAAGGCACGAGAACGTATCTGATGAAGACAATCATCGACACCAATATCTGAATATACTTCTGCCACGTCCGGAGTCTGTTGAAAAAATCTCAAAACTGTCACGTGGGAAGCCGGGTCATAGCAAGTGCGTGAAGCAAGTTAACAGATGTGTCGAGGATGCTGGGGAGAAACCACCGTATTCCTTCCTCGCCCTAATAGCTATGGCCATCCTGAGCTCACCGCACGGGAAGCTTCTCCTGGCGGACATCTACAAATACATCACAGATAACTTCTCTTACTTTCGCAAGCAGGACCACAGTTGGAGAAACAGCATTCGCCACAACCTCTCTCTCAACGACTGCTTCGTAAAAGCGGAGCGAGGCGAGAGCGGCAAAGGAAGTTATTGGCAAATCCATCCCGACAATTTTCATGACTTTTCCAGGGGCGACTACAGGCGTCGAAAGTCTCACCGCATTACCAGAAAACGAAACAGGGACTATTGCTACGACTCTTGTCATGGTTGCCATGGATACACATCAACAATGCCAAATTTCGAACCAAGTGCGTTGATGGTGGACAGGTGGAAAGGCGTGACAAGCTGCACGTGGTCCACGCATCGTTCGCCAGTCTGTTCGGTCAGCAGTCTTCCTGTACACCAAATAAGGCATTCCGCGCTGTTTCCATGGAAGCCCATGGAAACCAAGTTTTGTAAGCAAACTAACCATATCATAGATAGTCACCTCCTGAACCAACCCAAATCATTCGTTAGTGGTCTTTGCCAAACGTCTACCATGACAGAGCGTACTGACAGTGTACTCAGCTGGCAAGAAACACTTGCCAAACTTCAGAGAGAAATGCAAAACTCGTATAAATTGAAGGACGAGAACTTGACTAAAATTGATCATTACTAGGTTTATTAAGTCCTTTTAACAACAACATATTTGAGCTCCTGCAACATTTTCGTATACTAACGTGAGATAAACCATCTGATGATGACAATTGAATAGGCCGTGTCTCTGTATTTTCTCTATTCGGGTCGTCACGTAGCTGCTAGAACAGAGGACGCTATTGGACAACGAGACAATAGCAATAACAATTACCCACAACTTTACATAAAACCTAACCTTCTGAAAACAAAGCAGCTCCTTTCAGACTGTAAACAATAAAAGACAATAGTGATTTAGTTGCGTAAAACGTTGCTTCTGATTGGTTAATTGCGATTTAATTAATCCTTAATTGTATTGCGTTAACCGCGCGGCTTTTAAAAATGGCGGGAGAGTCATTTCTTAGTTCTCTTCGATAAACACATGATTTCACATAACTGAAGAACTATACTTTGTAAACAAAACAGTTTCATTTAGTATCCCTTTAAACAAATTTCTAAATGTCGCAAGATATTTAGGTAAAAACAAGGTGAACCAAATCGCGAGATATTTAGGTAAAAACAAGGTGAACCAAATCGCGAGATATTTAGGTAAAAACAAGGTGAACCAAATCGCGAGATATTTAGGTAAAAACAAGGTGAACCAAATCGCGAGATATTTAGGTAAAAACAAGGTGAACCAAATCGCGAGATATTTAGGTAAAAACAAGGTGAACCAAATCGCGAGATATTTAGGTAAA
>JANUFV010154429.1:0-12138 GCA_024757865.1 Epizoanthus scotinus | reverse complement strand
CAATACACAATACACAATACACAATACACAATACACAATACACAATACACAATACACAATACACAATACACAATACACAATACAATGCAATACAATACAATACGATATAATGCAATGCAATATGATATAATGCAATATGATATAATGCAATATAATGCAATGCAATGCAAAGCAATTCAATGCAATGCAATGCAATGCAATGCAACGCAATGCAATGCAATACTTTATTGATCTTAGCCTAGGCGGACTTTCCAGGTGTTTTTCAATCTGCAGTGCAACGTACCTATATATACGACATGGATATTCCAAAGAACGCTTGACTGCAGCTTTCGCAAGATCAAACCTGTGTAAGTAACAAGTTCAAAATAAATATTGTATGTCAATTAATTGTTATGGCGATGGTAACTAGTGGATTGCACACTGTCCATAACTTATGTACGTTCAAATGTGCATTACAATTCTAGTATCAGTAGACAGGAGGTGACATTCCACAACAACGACAATTGGTCCACTCTTATCAACAAATCGGTTATTTTTAAGTCCCTCATTGAACGTTGAGGGACTAAACATGGGCCAAACGATCAGCAAAATAAGGTGGCACAAGTAAACCCTTTGACAAGGCTGCGATGGAACCTGGGACCTTGTGTTAGGATTTAGAGGTGTTTCTGATACGCAAACTGTGTTCTCAGAACGAACCATAAACATTATAGACATACACTATCTTATAACGAAAACAAATACAAACTGCAGAATATAAAATGTCGTTCGTTCACATACATGTACTATGTTTCAAAGGTAATTATTTAAAAAGTACTACCTTAAAGTTTGAAAACTTCTTAGCAAGAGAAAGCATTCTGGTGCTTCGATCGAGTTATGGTAACACAAAAGTGAACTTGGGAGAACACCAAATAGCAGTGGATTTAACTCATCCCATTCAAAGCTCTTAGAGAGGGCGGCCATCCCTGCACGTGGACCTGAATGAGTGACCGAGTAACTTATGTATGCACAACATGTAACCTTTATTCAAACAATATTTTATTTCCAAACAGATAGTTTTAAGTTATTGCAATTCATAATTTTTCAATCTGTCTTGAAGATTTACTCTATGAAGATTAAGAACCCCTCCTTAACCTCCCAAATTATTATAAGAGCTACTAACCTTGTTGTCATTGTCCTACTATACACTGATGAGTTAGCCCTTGCTGATGAGTTAGCCCTTGCTAATGAGAAGGTGGGAGACACATTTCCAGCACACGCCATTGGAAAACATGAGCCCAGTGAGCTAAGAGACTTTCCAGAAGACTTCTTAACTTTCTTTGATGACTTTGAGGACGATCCAGGCATAGGGCACCCAGTGTTGGGACCTACCGCTGCAGTGTTGACTGGTTCAGGTGGATGACTAACATCTTTCCAGCTATCATACGTACTAAGTGATGTATTCGATGACAGTGGGGTTACATAGATGCTGCTACTTGTGCCAGATTCCTGTGTGGTGCTGTTACTGCATGCCATTAACGAAGCTGTACTTTCCGTATTTTGTTTGGTGATATCAACGTTGATAGTCGATGTACGCCCATCTGGTTCACAATTGGTATCTTCAATGGGTAATGTTTTATCTGTTGTCTCCGCCACAGCTTCAATGCCTGTCTTCCCTATTTCCGACTCTCTCGATGGTGCTGCTGTACCTGTTCCTTTGCCACCCAACACAGTCCCGGCAATCGTTGTTTGTGCCACATTTCCAGGCTCTGAAACTGCTGCTTCGACGACTGCTGCTGCTGCCACTGCTTCTGCTGCTGCAGCCACCGCCTCTGCTGCCTTCGCCGACACAGCATCAGCCGCTGCGGTTACTGCTGCTGCCATGGCTGCCACGGCTTCTGCGACTGCCCTTTCGGTCTCATCTTCGTCATCATTCTTAGCATCATCATCACCAATAGCATCTTCGAATTGATCAGGTTCTCCTTCATTCTCATCTTTTGCTAATTTGACGTCGTTGTCTTCCCCATCTTCAGTTATTGTAGTTTCTCTCTGTGTATCTGTCGTTTCCTCTGCTGTGGGAACTGCCATTGTGTCTATTCGTATTCTTTCATCAGTTCCATTCTCACCTTCATCTAAACTCTTTTGAATTACTGACAACAATTCACCATTTTCCACTGCTGGAATACCTTCATCAATATTTGTTTCTTTAACTACTGAATTCAAACTGTCAAATTCTTTACAAACTTCTTGCTGTGTACATTCCTTTTCTGTGATTGAATTAACTTCAATTTCTGTTTCTGGTTGAGACTGCTTTGCATTGTTTAATCCTTCTAGCATGTTAATGTCATATTCCTTGTTATTACCAGCACTATTTGAGAAATCAGAAGGCCTCTCGTCACTTACAGCTTGCTTTTGCTCTTTTTGGTTAGTTGCAATACTGTTTTCTCCTCTCTCCGAATCTCTCAAATCTTCCAAACACAACTCAGTCGAACAGGTGGGCTCCGAGTTAGTGTCTAACAACTTGCTATTGAGTCCACTGTCTTCCACTTTTTCTTCGTCAACTTCAAAAGAAACATCTACATCCTCTGGAGAAGTTATACTTTGCCTGATATCTGCTTTATCTGGAGTTTCTGTGCATGGACTATCAGTTGTATCTGGGTGCTTTAAAGTCAAGGTGTCCTGATGTTGTTCAGTGTGGTTGATGTTGTTCTGGAGTCCGTGAGGCGATGCTTCCCTTTCAGCTACAACAGAAGTTTGCAACTAAGCTAAAATTCAGCTAATTGAAAGTAACAACCTGTTTTAATTAAGTGTTTGCGTTTTCCTGTAAAAGTTATGTAAAGTTCACTTGTTATTAATTAAGGGTTAGGGTTAGGGTGTAACGTCCAGTCTGCATGTACGTTTACAGAATAAACTAACTGAGATAACTATGAGATGCAACAACTAAAACACCTTTTAAGGGTGAATGTCTTTATCTATATATTTATAGCTGTAAAGCAGGTTAGCTTGAACGATCTTCAAAACAGCATAATGATGATTACGATCATAATTATGATTATGAACAGCTGTAGTTTGTTCCTGACTAGTGACACAATGTTCATACACTGAGGCAGTAAACTGTTCTAATCAACACTAGTCCAAGACACAAAATTACATGTTATGTTGATAACATGCGAGTAAATGGCTTTTCTTGTAAGTATCGGGTTAGTGATAAGAACTATACAACTCAAAATTTGCCAGTTTATTATAATTGTAAATAATATATTTACATACTAATTAAATGTTTTACATATTAATTATGTAATAAGAACTCACCGTGATGACAGGCCATCATATCATTCAGTAACAACTGCTGATCTTCGCTGGATCCACTGTCTGAATCAACTTCAGCATTCATTCCGAATGAAATTGCTCCAAGAGCTGCATGTGTGGAGTTGTCTGAAAAACATTTCAAGGTTTGCCTCATCAAACTAATCTGACTACTGCAACTAATACTGCTATTGCTACGACTACGACTATGACTTCGACAATGGCTACGGCTATAGATGGCTAGGACTATGACTTCGACAATGGCTATGCCTAGGACTAGTTAGGACTAGGACTAGGAATAGGACAAATACTACTACTACTACTAGACTACTACTACTACTACTACTACTACTACTACTACCACTACTATAGTACTATTATTACAACTACTACTTCTACTACTGATACTGCTACCACTACTACTACTGCTACTACTACCACTACTACTACTGCAACTACTACCACTACTACTACTAGTACTATTATTACAACTACTACTACTACTGATGCTGCTACCACCACTACTACTACTGCTGCAACAACTACCACTACTACTACTAGTAGTAGTACTATTATTACAACTACTACTACTACTGATACTGCTACCACTATTACTACTGCTACTACTACCACTACTACTACTACTACTACAACTACTACTACTACTACTATTATTACTACTTAACTACTACTACTACTACCTAAAACTACTTCCATTTGGCTTGTTTCTCTGAGCAAGTGTTTGGATTTTGAAAATGTTACTTGTTATACATTATGTCAGCAAATATTCACCTATTCTTAAGCACCCCATAACCTGTGGACCAATATACACTTAAGGCAGTCAGGCAATGCAAAGCACACTAGAACCAACCCATACCTATTGTCTGATTTGCAGTACTTGGCCAATGTGTAAATTTTTCTTCAAATATGATGGGAATGGAGGTTGGGTCTCCATCCAACAGTGGACACTCTGCACTCAGTGATGGAATGGTTTGATAATACTTGGAATTCCTGATACTCTGAAAACGATTCGTGTGAACTTGAAAGCTACTGTGGAAACAGTGAAATATTATCTTAGTTACATTATTTTGTTTGCAAATACATTTTGAATACAGCAACATAGTTTTATCAGGTATTCAAATGCATCATAAGAAACAAAAAATGCTGTCTGCTGTTCTGTTTACATACATAGTGCTTATCACGACAGACTATTACAAGTATTAACACAAGTTTACATATTGATCTTAAATGGTACAAAAGTCCAAAACTTTAAAATTAATCTCGAATTGATAATTACACTTGCTAAATGTTTCAGTTATATTATTTTCACACATAAGTACATGTACATGGATGTATTAACTGAGGCCCCAAACACCCAATAAATAGGTAATAATCTGTTACTTTAATCATAGGCTGGTGCGCAAAACGTCTGCCATGAACTAAAATGAGAATGTCTAGGGCTAGAACATTTGCAATGAGATACAGCTTAAAGCACACTGATGTTTATATAAATATAATTTCACATTCTGCCCATAAGGTAATGGGGTACTTTGAGGAACAACACTATGCAATACTTTCGCCAAATGCGGCAATTCAACTGTAAGCTGAATGTTGCGAGGCTAGTGAAATTACTGTGTCAGCGTGGACTGACGATAAAATTAGGAAAATATTGCTATGGTGAACCAGACAGCACATAGTGGCAACTTAACCCTTTGACAAAACTAACTGTATAATATGTATTAATTCTCATTAATTCTCATACTGATACACATGCCAAAATATTGTAAAACAAGCAAGCTTGAAATCTAGCAGTCCACATTGGAGAACTTACTTTGGTTGCTGATGTGTTGTCAGAAATTCCCAGGGAAATTCTTGAAGAAAGAATGCTTCTGATAAATGACCAACCTAAGGCATGAAACAAGACAATCTTACACAGTGTACTGACAGTTGCTGAACTAGGTAGAAACATTTATGTCAGGTCAGTTCAGGTTCAGTAATAGCTACCTCAAGTTGAGTTAACACGATGTTTGAAAACTGCACCTGTATATATGTATCTATGTATCTATGAACCCGCAGTCAAATGGGTGTAAAAAGCCACCACATGATTGTATGATAGAATGAACAAATAGTGCTTCAATCCCTTTCCACTTCAGTATAACGAAGTTGCACTAACCAAGACAGACACTTACCTGTGAATGAAACAAGGCATCGGCTATGGAGGATACATTGTATGTGCCATTATGAGTTATCATCTACAGGTACACTATGTACATCGCGTGGTGCACATTGGAAAATAGATTTGACAAATATCACTTCAGTGATCAACTTACAGGAGGAGTATATTACACTACCACACACACAAGAAATCAGTTATTACTCACCCTTTGTCTGTGGTGCTCCATTTGAAGATGTGGCAAAATGTGTTTGTTTAGAATGAAAAACTCTTGAAACTGTGACCAAACTAATGAAATCTGCGAGGACAAAATACACATAGTTCAGCAAAGAAACAACCTAGTTTTTATCATAAAATGCTTTTTAAAGTTTAAAAACTGTGCAACAAGCATACCATTACAGCTGTTATAATAATTAATAATTCAATTTGTTTATGCACACGAATGCAAAGAAAACAACAAACCTCTGAGCTTAGGATACTGAAATCACTGCATATCTTAGAAAACACCTCATCGGTATCTGACAGGGCCTAAAAGAAACACAGTCACTTAATAGATAACAACCCAGATAATTGCATACTTGGTTGTACAATGTAGTACCAAGACTCATTCAAACTGTTCACAGGGGAGTAGGCAGTAGTCATGCCAATATTTGGACTATGTATGATTGTACATACATGTGTCTGTCCTCTTGCTGAAACAAACCTATTTTTTTAAGTAAGGAAGAACTATGAAATGCACACAGTCTTCCAGGTTCCAGTTTGCCTAGCTATTCAGTGAGGGTGTTGGTGGAACTTACAGTAGGTCAGAGTAGAAAATTGCAATATCCATCTTTTAGGTCACACATTGATCTGTAGATCGGCCTATACTTCTACTAAAATGTTAAATGTTGTATAGCTCATACACATCCCAGATATTATTACTTAAAAAGCCAAACTTTTAGGTTAGACCAGGAACTAACTACTGCCATCCATAACACAACTTTTGAAGGCATACTATAAAACTTAGGGCTTGAGTCTCCTCACAATAAAATACTTACTTCTAATCCTTCTGACAATGCTTCCAATCGCTCCTCTGGATCAACCAAACCTTTGAATAAAACCACATCAGTCAATTTCGGTGAGCAATCGAAGCCAATTGCAGAATTGCACACATTTTAGGAATCCTACTGATGATCAGTTACTGTTTGAATATTTATTTCAAGGAATGTTTTGTTTGTCTATCTGTACAATTCTCATCAAAAGAAACGTCTGTGTGTTTAATGTACAGGTAACTAGGGTTAGCAGAAAATTATAACTTACAACTGTACATATAATTGATAACAGGGTTGGGGAGTTAAAGCCTTCACACATTAAGCATCCTGATTGACGGCTTATAAATATATTATTATTAATTCAAGTGAGATAACATTTCCAATAGTGACATATTTCTCAGTAAGCCAATGACAGATACTATCCTAAAATCACTTTACTGGTTACCAGTTGCTGCTCGCATTCAATTTAAAATCCTGCTCACCACCTACAAGGCTCTTAATGGACTCTCCCCTCAGTATATATTGGACTTAATCAGTGAATACCACCCAAACCGTCAACTTCGCTCAAGTAGTTGCTCTCTCTTAGCTGTTCCTTGTGTGAAAACTGCCACATATGGTCAACATACTTTTTCATTTGCAGCACCGCATTTATGAACTCACCGCCCGATAACCTGAAACTAGCATCTGGACAATGTTCAAATTTCTAAAAATTATCTTAAGTTTTTATTTAAGAATAGTTATTTTTAAGTTATTCTAAGATTTTTGACAATTTTTATGTAAACGCATAGGGATGTATTTTATGCGTACAAAGAACATTTTATTCTTACTCTACTTATTATTATTACTAGGAGTTTAGTACTTACCGACTGGAATTCTTTGATTTTCAGGTAAATATTCCAACAATGACTGGAAATATGCTAAAAGATTTACTTGTACTGATAGTAGTGTTGTACATAAAATCCTGGGGAAAAACACACAAATTACCTTCAGAAATAAGTAATCTTTGTCTATTAACAAGGAGGATTAAAAGCTGCCTAAATATTCTAGCTCTGAACCTGTTCATGACAAAATTGCTACGCGTTTCTACATGTAACATGTCCATAACTTGAAATATTTCAAACAACCCAACCAGGGCTAGGACAAACCTTTGTTGATTCAACTTACCACTGAAAGCTAATCTTGACCATTAAAGTTTCATTTTAAGCATGCAATTATTGTATTTATAAGTAACATATATAATTGTCTTATTTTGAAATAAGACCTTGATAACTATATAAGCTGCAATGAACTAGCAGTTTTATGTGAAAAGATCACCCAGCAATCTGCATAAAACTCACAAATCTAACAACCCGTTCACTGCCTTCTGCTTTATAAACGGCTGACATGATTAAGCCCACATGCAGTGCTCAAAGAACCAATATATGTGACATGATAAACAAAAAACCAGACAAACAAACTCTCAAGAAAACAGACAAACAAACTCTTGGCCTCAAACGACCCAATTTGACCCATTTTGCACACAGGATCTTGTCTATTTTGACAAAACTAACAACATACAAGGCAGTACCTAGCATTTTTTGAGCAGGGGGGCAAAGTTGGCGACGCAAAGTAAAATCCCAATAGTTTATCTTATTCTGGGGGGGAGAGGGGGGATAAGATTTCTTAGGTTGTTAGAACTAGTCACTTTCACAAAAGCATGCATAGCAAGCGCAAAGGGCAAATCAATGGGGGGTAACTGCCCCCCCTGTTCCCCCACTATGTACGGCCCTGACTGATAAAGCAGTACAATGTACCCTCCACCAAATTAAGAATATTTTAAAGACTTATAGTGCCTTTAATGCTAAGCAAAGGCAGAAGAAACAGGAACGAGGTATCGATCGTTGATCATTTGCACAGAAAATCCAATCAACATACAACTGAATCAATGAATGATGTCTTTGTTTCTAGATATATTACGATAGCTAACCGTTCCAGACCTCGGAAAGTTCAATTTGTTGTTGTCAAAACCCGGAAGGGTTATAGAGGACACTCGAGTGATGATTAAATTGGGCCCAAGGGATCCCCACGGCTTACCAACTCACCTCAGTAACTCGCTATGTTGCCAGCATGGTGACTCCTGATGGTGCAGTGGATAGCACGCCCGACTAGCGACCAGGGAAACGTGGGTTCGAGTCCCGCTCAGGGCATAAAAACAATTTTTCGGACGAGTGTGTCGAAAGGTAAATCATATGACGTGATGTCTTTGTTTCTAGTTATATTAAAATATTGATATTATGAGGACTCTGTTTTACTAGCATAGAACATTTTTTGAAATTTCCAAGAGGTAGGGAAATCAAAGCTGAAAAAATATTTGGAAATTCTGGGGGTGGGGGGTACTCCAATACCTCTTAGGAACAGAAATTCCAAGGGGGCAGGGGGTTCAAACCATAAATGCCTCTATGGGGGGATATGGATATTTTCAGGAACCACACATTTTAATTGATATATATATACCAAATCAACCAACCTATGAATTTCAAATGGATACCGAGGCTGCTTATTTGGTGGTATAGGAACTGTTGAATTCTGAAACAGATGAAAATAAACAGTAAATATGTACACACTTAGTATCTGTACTACAACATTATACTTATAAGTGTCAAGAATCTTGGGTAAAAATGATCTAAAACGGTTTGAGACTAAAGTGGGATAAGCACTAGCCTGTTGGCTGAGAATTTTGGTTTCAATGTGTAAGAATAAACACTCTTGTTACTGTTGCATTGCGGGATTAAAGTGGGGCAGATATAAAATGTAACAAACCATATTTCAAGCCCAGCTTTCAGACTGCAATGGCACAGCTGTAAATACCTTTGTTGCCAACTGAAGGCATTTCCCATAAAACATGTCAACATGAACAAACGCACTACCAGGTTACTTGGTAACAAATGAGTATATATCAAGGTTCAAATGGTTTTCAAGTGCCCTTGATTACAAATTGATTTTGTTCCCACATCTCATTTTAGACCCTTCAAAGGGGTTACATGTAGGATAAACAGTGGGGGAGAGAGGAAAGGATTGACAAAATTAGATCTGGCAACATCTGATTACATGTGGGCCATGAATCAGGCACACATGCAGCCACAAACTGGGCATGCTTATGTGTAAGTCAATGTTAACAAAAAAATGAACCTGATTTTGTCCCAGATGTCAGTAATTTGCAACCAAACAAGATCTTTGGGTGAGACCAGGTGTTTTTTCATTGATGAGATTAAAGTACAGTAGACATATATATATGCATGTGCATGGGCAAGGTTCATGGACTACATGCCACTGAAATTTGCCAAATCTCATTTCTCCTCCCCCACAACTTTTTTCCTTGAAATTCCAAAACAAGATCAGGGAACTAGAAATAAATCTCACAAGCACATGACTGTATACGGTCATGTACTTCAGGTAAGCAGTGCAAGGGGTACTTAGTGTTGAACTTGTTTATACATATAACTTTCAAAATATTGTATAAATGTAATCGTCTGATTATTGTGATAAACAAATCACCACGACAATGATGATAACGTTACTCACTTGATTGCTGCTCTGGGTCTTGCTGCCATACAGTGACACATAAAAGGTAGCTGTGCTAATTCTTGTGTTTGTTTGACTCTTGGCAAGCCAGTTACCCTTGAGAGGCCTTAAAATACTACACAGAAAAATAAAAAAAATATACATATAGTGGTCAACATTTTGGTGTGTTGGTTGATGAACAATGAAAATCGATCATGCATGAGTTTGCACCTAAGACCGATCAGTCTTCACGCCTTATAATCACGACTTTGATGCAATTAATGTTGTCTCTGCTAGCTGCTGTGACGTAGTAGACAAAAGGGGGACGGAGCTATGTCTTTTATAGGATCTCTCATTGTTTAAAGAAGGCCTGATGGCAGATTATAAGTCCACTCACTGTTGGTTTCTGAGAACGATTATCAACTGACGCACAGTTTATTATCTCACCTTAAGTCTGGTAAACCAACTGCCATCAGTGTTCCATGAATTGTAGTGTCTATCACGGCAAAGTGATAGTAGTCAAAGAGTATGGGTACCGTGTGATGTAATCCTCTGACACATGACACATGAAGGTTGATTGTCTGTCTACTCACATTTGAGAGACACTCTGGTGATGATACTCTGAAAAAGAAACACAAACACTGAAATTGAGAAGGGCGGCAAGGTCAGTACAGACTCTAGATCAAAATGTACAGTACACTATATTAAGGAATTTGACTAGCATTTTACTACTTGTTTCACTAATTAACTTATACTATGATGTAAATGTTTTTATTTTTTGGACTGTCAAGCCTAAAACAATTAATTGAGATAGAATCAAACAGCCAAGATTGAACTCATTAGCTAACAAGGAGGGAAATGTAAGTACGTGGAATTACATGACTGAATATCCCTCAAACTATAATATGTAACATATCAAAAATGAGTGCAAGTGTTTCATCAACCTCTCTAAACACCGAGAAACAGTAGTATCAGTCGAGTGCTTTATTGTTTCGAGGTGTTTGGAATGGTTGATGAAACACGAAGCACAAGTTTTTGATCTGGGTTTTCCAATGAGTCTACTATTGTCATGTAGCCAACAGAAGAATTGTATGGTCGATAAATGGATAAAGGAATGACATTCATAATTTATGTATGTCATAAAATACTATTCTACCATTGGCTAATAAAATCGTGAATTATTAATGAGTTTGAGAAAGTATATTTTGAAATGAAAACTGAGATGGCTTTGAAAACTAAATTTGCAATGAACCTTGTCTTCATCGTGGCCTATTGGGTGAAAGGTTACTTTCAGTAGCTGCTCTAACATTGAAAACTGCATCATCAGTTGACAATTTCGAAAAACTGTCAATTAGTTTTATTGCTAAATTTAAATTGTTTAACTATGTACAAATAAATTGTTATTGATAAACTAATATCTATTACCGGTAATGCATACATGTTCATCTATTGGTAAATATATTCTTAAAAGTACGCTAGCCTTGCAATTAAACATAGATATTAAAATTCAAATGCAAACCGTTCCTTATCAATTCAATACTTATTAATATTATTTTTAAATATTTATTATACATAATCATGTACATGCATAATGTGGAAAGCAATGAAGGCACAATGTACGTAACCGTGTATTGTTAGTACAAGGGACATTTAGTTACATAATCTTCTATTCATGATATTAATAACCTCAACTATGCAGTGAGATGTTCAGTCAATGTACTCCTTACCCAAACTCTGTATCACAAAAGTAAAGCTCCACTAACAGCTGGATGTTGGCACTGTCGATCTGCTTCACGACCTGCAATAAATGAATACAGTAACTAAAGAGTACACATTATTAACAATATGTTAACAGTAAACAAAGCAGGGGTGTAGAACTCCCCTAGCCCCACACCCAGGGGTGTAGAACTCCCCTAACCCCACACCCAGGGGTGTAGAAATCCCCTAGCCCCACACCAAGGGGTGTAGAACTCCCTTAGCCCCACACCCAGGGGTGTAGAACTCCCCTAACCCCACACCCAGGGGTATAGAACTCCCCTAACCCCACACCCAGGGGTGTAGAACTCCCGTAGCCCCATACCCAGGGGTGTAAAACTCCCCTAACCCTACACC
>JANUFV010154318.1:0-13733 GCA_024757865.1 Epizoanthus scotinus | reverse complement strand
ATTCACTGGTTTGGTATATACTAAAACAATTATTCTCCTCAGTGTCGGTTTGTAGCAATGGATATTTACCTTGCCGAGGCGGCTCGGTAAATACCCACCACTACTCACCTCCACTTCGGTGAATAATTGTTAAATATATTACTGTATTTCCTATATTAATAAGCCCCTTTAATAAGCGCCCCCCTTCTAATGAGGCTCTCCAAGGGGTCTGACCAACAGCTGTGACATCGCCTGAAAGCTACCTGATAAAAACCGAGAAATAGCAGCAGCTGAGAGGAAAAGTGACAGACAACCCACTCATTAGAGGCAGCGACATTCGGCTTTGATACAATTTTGACAGCGACGGAGCGTTTTGTGCCTTTTGTGATCTTTGTGACTATGTAGCGCCCAGCCGAGATGCTGGAAGAAATCGTCTGATTAAATTCCATAATCGTGGCCCATCGTTGGTAATTATTGTCATTGTTGTCAAAACAATTAATATGCTGTATGAAGCACGACAGGAGTGGTCGACTCTGCAAAAGACAGTATCACACATCGGACTCTATTTGATGATTAGTGAAACTCAACTTCAATTATAATTCTGTTAAAATGCAGGCATTATTAGTGGTACAGACATTGATACGATCGACGATTTAATCAATATTATCAACAAAGCTTTCTTATAAAATTGACAGCAACATTTTAGTTGTGGCTTAAAAGTGACAGCGACATTTGTTACTGCAAAACAAACGAAACGAGTGACAGGCGACACAGGATACCCCCTTGGAGGGCCTCACAGGATACCCCCTTGGAGGACCTCACAGGATACCCCCTTGGAGGACCTCACAGGATACCCCCTTGGAGGGCCTCTCTAATAAGTCCCAATCTGAGGCACCAAAACATAAATAACCTCTATTATGCTCTCACCCCTAAAAGGGACCCAGTATTGTTCTCCATTCAAAGGCAGATGTGTTTCAATATAGAAATGTTGTGTTTAGTCTGTGACCATGCATTTACAATCTTTATACGTTCAAATATCCCATTCATTTCCTTCCACTCTTTCTGTTTGGTTCCATTTCTTTACATGTCAACCCTCAGTCCAATTCATTCTCGTCCACTCTTTCTGTCCCATTTCTTTATCTTTCTACCGGTTCAGTTCCATTCATTTCCCTCCACTTTTTCTATTTGATTATTTTACCTTTAGTCTCATTCTCTCCTTTCCACTATTTTCCTTTCATTTCATTTCCCGTCTTTCCACTCATTCCCATTCTCTCTTTTCCACCCTTTGTGTTTCATTCATTGTCTTTCTGTGCTCATTTTTATTCGACTCCTTCCACTAGCTGCTGACCCATTGACCGTTTATACTTGGTCCCTTTTATTCCTTTATTCAGTTCTCTTCCCAACATTGTTTACCTCTAAAACTTGCAGAGTCGCATAGCAGACACTCCAGACATCTTTGTGCGATGAATAAACACAATTTTATTATGTCCACTGTACAGTTTAATATTACATTAAGTCTAAATTATATATGATAATTTTATCTTGTAAAGTTGTATTTTATAAATTATATTACTTCGTATTATGTTTATACTGCCACCATTTTCATTTTACAACACTTAACCTCTCCAATACCTATTTATATAATCTTGTACTAATAATAATATAAATGTACCTTTTGCATATTTGATTATTTGTATTCGCCTAGAGGCTTGTGACACCAGTTGTTAATTATCTTTCTTTAAATTCTATGCCTGGTCTGACTTACGTCTTACTAAACAAGCTTAAAATGGGTTTAGACTGGGTGTTAGTAGCCGTCTTGAGTTATGTTTCTAACATAACCAGATAAAAATTACTCTTTAGAAAGACGTATTCTTAGAGTTATGATATCTGTAAGCTCAAAGAAACAATTAAATGAGAATTCTTTACAAACTTTGTAGTTAAGTACCGTAGCCAGCATACTGAGAGTAGGAACCAACAAGACCGCAAATGCCTCGTCTAAAATTTTCCTTACAAAAAAATGAAATGAGCCGTTTGCTTACTTTTTGTCAGTGGTATTTTAAATTTGATCGAAAGTGATCTCAAAGTGCTGGAAAAACGATTTATGATAATTTCCAATTTAAATAGTTCAAGTCTGGCTATGGCACTGTCAGTTGCTTTAGTATTGATGGTCAAACAATAAAAGAGATTTAACTCGGAAAAAACCCTAGAGTCATCATCTTCCCAACGAGTGGGGATACATATTTGACATAGTTCATTCCAGTCCAGTTCACCTCCCAACGTTAATGTCTAAATTTAGTATAGACTTGGTATTATCTTTAGCAACTACTTTTCTAATATTGACTGCATATTTAGCGGCAAGTGCCGCGCCGTGCTAACGTGCATACTAAACAATAGCTAGTACCTCGTGTGTAGCCAGTTCTCACGGCGGAACAAACGATCATTATTAGGAGAATTCAGTTGGTAATTGATGAGGAAGAGATACCGGCTTTTGATGTCGTAATCACAAGTGTGATTAACACAGGAAGTCGATATTCAACACGCCTAATGATGCCTAATCACGGAATTTAGGGAGCTCTTGAAGATGTTTGAAAGTTCATAATTTACAAGAGGAGCGTAACCCCAAGCTGGCAATACCACAGCCATTATACGGCTGACTGATACGTGGCATCTAGCGATCACCCAGTCGCGTTCGAACTCATTAATTGCGTTCAGTGTTTTGTCTTGTTACTGATGCTCGGGACGCCATAAACATATTTACACAAATGCTGAATATGTTGCTTGTGTATGTTCATCCAGAGCTGTTCTCTGATATGACAGCCGAGGACGGGTCCTCTGCCAGACATGATTCTCCCTGTGTACAGGTACGACTTGCTGCGTTTCCACCTGCAGTTCGCTGGGAACTGTACTGACCCAATGGGACTGGAATACTTTCTGTTCTTTCGTTTTGTGAAAATGTTTCCAGTCTGTCGGAGAAGATCCTTTGCTAGAATGTCGGCCTGGATAGTATGTTCATTGATTTGAACTGTGGAGATAATGCGTCCTTTCACCACTGCAGGAAATAAATGGTTTATAAATTAGTATGGATGTACTTGTGTAACTGACTAAGCTGATGGAAAATATCGATCACAGATAAGCAGACCAATAGATTTTGAGACAGTGAGTGAGATAGACAGACAGACAGACAGGCAGACAGACAGACAGACAGACACAGAAAGAAATAAAGAGAAAGAAGAAAGAGAAAAAGAAAGAAAGAAAAACAAAAGAGAGAGAAAGAAAAACCATACATACATACATACATACATACATACATACATACATACATACACACATGCACACACGTACACACACATGCACATACATACATACATACACACACACACACATGCACATACATACATACATACATACATACATACATAGCAGAAGAAAATACAGATACAAAGAAGGTGATGTAAAGTTAACTGAACTTACCAAAATCACTGGTGCATAACGACTCCAAAAGCTTGAAATAACCGCAAGGCTCGCATTCTGTGGAGAGACAATGTTCTTGTAACACAGGAAAACGTCGAAAACGTGATGGTGACTCTAATTTCAGTCCTACTGGCTGCTACTAAGCAACCGTTACGAACTGGGGACGTATGTTACATGCTTATTGAAGTTTCCTAGCTAAAGGGTGTTGTCCAAACTGTCAAGACACGTGTATTTTTAATAAACCTGCTTTCAAGTAAACCAAACAGCGAATATTAATTATTAAAGTTTTGTTCATATTGTATAAGAAACAGGCTGTTTTGAAAAATAAGTAAAAAAAACGTTATAGAAAATCTTGTGTAAAGAGTTTATTGCTTAATGCAAACGGTGAGGAATATTTCTAGAAGACAAGCACAAGTACAGTTTCTTTACCACCCAAAGACATGAAAATATTTCCGTGTTTTTATTTGTATAATGAAAAATGTATTAGGTCTTTAATAAGTTGCTGTGCACTACTACAATTGCCAATTGTCGACGTGGGTAATGAATATTCCTACATATCAAATGGTGCTGCCATACAAGCACTGAATCCTGAATATTATCGTCTAATATTTCATTGGAATCCAGATGTGATATTGGGGTCCAGTGGGCATAAACAATCACAAATCCCTAGCGAAGTCTAGCATGGTATTTAGTTTCTACCTATCGCTTCACTACTCTCTATCTGTTTGTTCTCATGCGGAGTACTTTGTTTTAGTCCAAAGATCACAATTGTAGTTTCTTTGCCATGTTTCTATGGACCCTAGTCTTACCTTTAGCTCGACGTTGTTTTATCCTTTTTTGTTGATAGTGTACTGAGTAAGTAATGTTGACAATATATTTTCTTGCTTCCAATGTCTCGAGGTACATCACAACAGGTTTTCCCAAGGAAGGAATGCATAATGTTTCCCCGACTTTCTTGTCCTTTGCACTCCTTAGTAGTGTAAGGCTTTTGTAACCATCGCGGTATATGTTCACTCCTGTGAAAGCTGCCTTGAAGCAGAGTTTAAACGCCTTTTTCTTTATTTTTTCGATGTTTTTAGGGAGGAACGTTGCTCGTAGGCCGCCGTATGGCTTGCTCCATTCAATTGTCCCACGAGTACACCTCGTTTGCATTTTTATAACTGTTGGGCTTTTTGATGTACTGCTCCTAGAAATAAAATTACCAGTTGCAAATTCAATCACTGGAACACAATTTTAAGGAAAACATCCGTTTAATCAGGAGCAACATAAATGGCGCATTTTCTTAACTGAGATCAGTGAATGATCGACTATGTCTTGTTTGTTATTTTTCGTTTTGTCAGTTTCTTTTACGTTAACTGCATACGAAGGGTAACGGTATTCTGCAACCTCGGATTTATTTGCCTCCATTTTGACGCGTAAACCTTCACTATTTTAATTCTATTGCTATCAGTACTGAAATACTTTCGCGCCTCTAATATTGCCTCACATATCTACAAACCGCAAATTAAGGGAGGAAATTTCTTTCGTAGTCGCTAGTCGATTGGATGAGGTTCGCGATGAGGGGGGGGGGGGGGTTCTCTGACGGTTTATGGTAAAAAAAAGCGCTTTTTCACGGTTGACAGTTAATATTTTAGGCCGTTTTGACGGGTAATCTTAATTGAACGAATTTTTACGATAAACTACTGTTGACGGTAACATTTTAGTTCATTTGGCGGTTGGCAGTTAACTCCCTTGAGATCTTCTTGGATATGGAGGCAATATAGAACGTTAAACATGTCCGTCAAGAACACTAACTGTACAATATGAAGGACATTTATATCCCAGAACAATATATCAGTTGTTTATAGCTATTTCCTGCTTTACTGCACGAAATAATGAGAGATTCTCTATCGACAGTTCGTTCCTTCTCCTACCTACTTGATCAGTAAACAGAAACTCAGTACCCGATAAAACAAGTACAAATCTTTGTTTACATAAAGAGAAACTTTTGTGGGAAAAGATGGATAATTCTATGCGAGCCGCAATATAATATTGACTTACAAGAGCATATAGATTATATACAGATACCAGCATTGAATTTAAACAGCAATACATGATTTATATATGTTTTAGCTAGTAGAATTGTTTTGTTCATATTTAATTCTCAATTGTAGAGTATTCAAAATATACAGAACAGCAGCTGTACATAATTCAAAGCAAAACATTGGAAACTATTGAAAGTCCATGCAGAACGAACGAAACGTTTGACCGTTGATAAATCAGTGGCCATATATGGCGTTCAAAGTTTGCTCTTTGTTGAAATGTTTCAATTTAGACACGCGTTACCATCAAAAGTTCACCAAGAAGATTGAACTGCGTAACACGTCTCTCTTGGGAATTACTCTTGTTATTGTAAATACATAATATCTTGAATAATTCATGTGGGAAAATTTGGACTTCTCGCCGAGGGCAATACTGACAACGGGTCTCTTCATTTCAGTTCAGTTCAATAGCGTTGTTTAAATTACAAGTTTTTATAATTTCTGACAAGAAATTGGTTTAAACTAATGACTTATTAACCCTCTACTTGTATTTTTGTTTCCATAAATTAACAATATACATCGACAGCGTATTTTCGTTATTTCTATATTTCATGAACTTTTCAAAGTTGAAGTTATTTATTGAAATTTAACAAAAAGAGGCTTGAAACGCACTATAAATGAACGAAAGGTTTGTTGATGCCACGCTGGTATAATGAACTGCCTCCGCACTTTGTTAGACGCCAAACACGTTGTATTTCATGTCTATTATTTCCCGAGCTACAGTGGAACAATACGCTATGCTGCACAAAGGATTCAGCACGTGCCGGCAGTGACACAGCACGAGGAACCCGACCATGAAACAAATTGAAGAAAACACGAGTCTCAATAGTCCAACGTGTTCCTAAAATAATCTAGGTTTGATTTCTGAAATCCGTTGTCTTGAAAAGTAGATTGATCACACGAAAAGTTCAAATCTAAGTTAGTAAATAATAATAAAATCACTATTTCTACTTTTCAGTTAAAGTTTGAAGTTTAATATAAACTATAAAGAGTATATAAAGAGCAATACAACAATTAGTCTACTTGTTTTTCTGCGATTATAACCAACCCATGTGCTGTGACTGGGAACTGACAAGTCGGGTTTGAGACAAACTTCAGTAAAACTTACTTAGTTTATTTGGATATAAGTTGTAAGACTTGATAACAAATATACGCACACAGTCATAGTTTTTCTTTGTTTCGGTAAACAAATTTGATTAACATATCTGATCAGGAATACTGATATGTAGAGAACTGAGACAAATCAAGTATCGTCAGGCAGATCCGTAAATTTAAATTATTTTACAGCAAATCTTTTCATTTAAAAATTTTCTGATGACAGTGTAAAGCGACGTTCTGTATCAGTTGAAGGAAGTATGGACTTACTGCTGCTTGAAAAGACGAAGTTTTGTTTGTGTTCACTGTCTGGTATAAAACTTACCTCCCCTTCCATAAGCAGCCATCTTCTTGTGATGTCGAGTCCCTGAAGCATCCTAGAATCAGTAGAAGCCCCAGCTGGATTGTTGCAAACTTGTTAAACGCCATTCCTTCCATCCGAGTGTCCAGGCAGCTGAATCAGGAGCGAAGCCCAAAATGATGTACGACACAACTCACGAGATAACAGCTGGCACGAGGCACCGATCTTCTCTAATCGCTGAAGGAGCTTCTTGTCCAATTAATCATGTGGTTGATTTCATTTCTCCAGGGAGTATTCAATAGCTGCCAATTGTACGGGAAACAAAACCCATGCATTAGAGCTGGCGCTGTTTGGAAGTGGCAATTGCAAACACGCAGTCTGTTTTGCATACGAATAGACTTAACCAACGTTGCTTTTTGTTTACCGCCACTTTATGACACCTGTCACATGTGTCACCGTACAGCAAAAACGCTGCTGCATAATTTAACTATGGCTGATTAAATCTGGCGCGTGCCATACTTCTAGCTATTGCAATTCACATACAATCCCAAAGGATCATATACAAGTTATTTAATTCCCCAAACAAAATCATCTAGTAATTTCTGATCAGAACACATATGGAAATTACGCGAAAATAGTTAAAAGTAAAATAAAAGATTAATTACTTGGTTTTTCAAATCTATCTGCAGCTGTTGTCGATTCTTTATATGGACTGTGGACCTATATTATGTATATAGGCGCGAAAAATATCGACCGTTAGCGGGTGGCCTCGCTGACCTGAATGGAAACCGCAAGAATTAACTGTTGACTTTGCATGAGAAAAGAGAGCTTAGTATTTTAGTTGAAAGATATATTACGCCACTTGTGTTTCGCTCGTTGCTGGGTAAAACCAGTTAGTTCACGGAAAACATGCATTTTGGCTTATTTGATTTTGTTATTAATTTGCAATATAAACCGGTTAAAAGGGCTTATAAATGTAAAGGGGTTTATATACTGATAAAGAAACCGAAAATAAGTTCTTTGCCTTGTGATATATAAATATTTGTGAATGAAAATGAAAACCCAATCTTGTTGAAATCTTAAATAAGGATATACGTATATAGTTTGTTGCTATACAATGTGTCAGCTAGTTGAAGTATATTATATTAGTATTGCATTGGTCACGTTTATGTTTCGTATCTTGGATATTCAATATATTCATCAGCATGCACGGGGCACGTGGTGAAAGGCAAACCAAACGGGTGCCGTATTCATTCTACATGATTCTAATTAACCTCCCGCGGCGTTTCGTTAAACTGTGCCGTTGTACGCTGTAGGAGGAGGAGATACTAAATCGAGAGGAGGTTCTAAGCTTCTGGGAAGACTACTAGTTAGAACATAACTTGCATGTTACAAGCAAACAAACAAACAAACAAACAAACAAACAATCACGAATACATATACTGATACAAACATACATTCATACATACATACAAACATACATACAAACAAACAAACAAACAAACATACAAACATACATACATACATACAAACATACAAACATACAAACATACAAACATACAAACATACAAACATACAAACACACAAACATACATACAAACATACAAACATACATACATACAAACATACAAACATACAAACATACAAACATACAAACATACAAACATACAAACATTTAAACATACATACAAACATACAAACATACATACATACATACATACAAACAAACAAACAAACATACAAACATACAAACATACAAACATACAAACATACATACATACAAACATACATACATACATACAAACATACAAACATACATACAAACATATACAAACATACAAACATACATACATACAAACATACATACAAACATACAAACATACAAACATACAAACATACATACATACATACATACATTCATACATACATACATACATACATACAAACATACATACATACATACATACATACATACATACATACAAACATACAAACATACAAACATACATACATACAAACATACATACATACATACATACATACATACAAACATACAAACAAACAAACAACCATATTTTAAAATTGATAAAACGAAAACTAGTTCTTTGTTGAAACGTCTGCATGCAATGGTTTTTCAAAATGTCTCCCAACAAGGAGGATATCAACACTAAAAGGTCGCATCGGAACGACAGTAATGCAACAAAGTTACATTACTCTTGGGGATAAACCATTTGATTTCGTTGGAGAGGAATAATTAATTTGCAACAAAATTATACTTCCACCTCCACCCCACGATATTAAATGGTTCGCCCCTTAGTTTAGAGGGACATTACACGTATATTAGAAAAGGGAGTTCATTAGGAGTTCATTAGGACCTCATTAGGAGGGATGCTTATTGAAAAATACTTGATGTGGGGGAAGCGTACCGCGTTTACTGAATAGAGCTGTTTTCTTGTTTAAATAAATATGATAATATTCACTGATTATCTATCCGCTGTAATCAACTGTTTGATTCAACAACTGTTTTAACCTTTATGTTTGCTTGTTTTTTATTTAAATATATATATATATATATATACTTATACTAGACAAGCCAACGAAAACAGGTGTTTGATTGAATTCGCCTTCTGTTCTGGTTAGGTAATTTAACTCTATTTACTTACAACAGAATAGAAGTAAATAGGTTGAAAATTTTACAAATTATCAAGTGAAGGCCACCTGTAATAACCATATAGGGCTAAACGAGACAGGTGACCTTTAAGTGCGAGGTGTAATAATCATTGGTCAATAGACATGGCTAGTGCTGTATCTGGCAAACAGGCATTCCTCATTTGCCGAAAAGAAAATTGGTGATCTCTACCCGCCAGGTAGGCTAAATTAGGAAGTCTGTTTATCATACTATGTGACAATTTCTGCTGATTTTACAACAGTTGGAGTACTTGAACGGTCGGTAACAGAAAGAAAGGGAGAAAAAAACCGACCTGACAGCAATAAGTAAATACCTTGATAAATACCTCAACAAGAAAAAAAGACACTAACACATTACACAAATAGGTTAGGCAAAATACGACTTTTTACAATTTATAGAAAAGCTTATATTCAGAAACGAATTTTTATTTTTATTTTGACTTGAGTGAAAACTTGCTCAAATATATTAGTTATTCATCTTTAGACTGAGTTCCAGAGTTTGGGTCCGTCTATAGAATTGTATGATATGTATACCAGAATTTGTGCGTACTAGTGACAAGCTAAAGGTAGCTTTGGAAGCAAGGCGAGTGTTCTGACAGTGGTGCTTGTTGTAATTTTGATAAAGAAATTGTTAAACGTCTTAGGGAGACTACCTTTGTGAAACTGGTGGATGAATAAGACAGTATATAGCTCAACAAGATCACAGAACTTTAACACGTTAAGTTTCTTGAAAAGAGGACACGTACGAGTTTGAAAATGGCAAATTTAATAATTCTAATTGCCTTCTTTTTTTTAAACTGCAAGTGGATTAGCATTTGTTTTGTATGTATTACATAAACTAAAATCCCACTATACGTGAGAAATGGAAAAATTATTGTGTACCAGATTTGTATAAGTTAAGAATTAAGCTAACGGGAGCATAATGACTGAGCTTTGAAAGTATATACCAATACTTCGTGATATCGTTTTAGATACTTCATGTATATATGTTCCAATTCAGATTGTAATCAGTTATAACGCCTAAGTATTTAACACTTTCCGTTTCTTTTAAATATTTGTTGCAAGCCTTTATTGAATAGAGAACGTTTTTCTGAGGCGAATGAAAGAGGCATATTATATTTATCAGCTTTTAGTGAGACCTTGTTTGCACATAGCCAAGTTTGATATTTACCTTTTCCACAAAGGCATTCAAAACATTTGTGCGAACAAAATAAATTAGAGTCATCGGCAAACAGATGAAAATCTAATCCAGAGGCAGAGTTATTGAAGTCATATATATGGCTTCCCAAACTCTTCACTGGTCTTTTATTTAAAACGTTTGGGTCTGTTGGCTTTCTTCAGTTAAAATATACAGAGTGGATGAACACTTGGAACTCACTTTTTCATATGATATATATATATAAAAGAAATAATAATGGCCCTAAAACCGAGCCTTGTGGAACGCCACAAGGAATCAGTCTAAGATCAGACTTGTAGCTGCCTATTGAGACAGCTGCTTCTATCAAGATAAAGTATGACAATGCAGTTTAGTTATATGACAAAATTGGGTTAAAAATATGTTTAGTGAACAAGTGCTCCTAATTGTGGTAGGGAGCTCATTCCATAGTCGTGGAGCTACTGCTGCGAATAAACGATCTCCGCCGTAGGATTTGAGATTTGTAGAAGGGATGCCAAGTAGATGTCTGCATGGAGCTGGAGCGTAAGGTTATCTGCGGCACGTAGACCTTGAGAACACATTGTTCAACGACTTGTAGGTGAAGAGTATAATTTTGAAAATAATCCGTGTTCAACCGGTAGCCAATGAAAATAGAGTACTGAATACAGGAGGACCAGGAGTAATGTGACTGTGCGTCAGTATTCCCGAGACAAGGCGTAGTGTGGCATTCTCAACACTCTGGTTTGAGGAGACCAAAGATCAGAACAGGGCATTGCAACTATCCAGTTTTGTAGTGATCAAGGCGTGGACTAAAATTTTTCAACCGAAGTCATGTGAACAGAGCTCTTGAGAACTTTGTAAAATGGCGTTTGGTAATCTTTTTATGTTTTTATTTATTAATAAATTAATGTACTAAACCAGGCAGGAAGAATATACAATATATAGAACCGGGAGCTGAAAATGCCTGGAAACGGTCAAGACTATACGAGACAAAACATTTGGCACAGACAGTAGCGTTTGCGCGTATTTTTCGTTAGCACTCTGCAACGATTAATAATATCGAGTAAAAACACATGCTGAGCTGGACAGACGACAGAAAGAAATATCATGGCCGAACTCATTGTTATGTTATGTTTGATTACGTTATTTGTAAAAAACATTCCTTTTAGTAGTTACGGTAAACCGACCAAACATTTGGGTGTATACGATCTTATAGACATTCCCATCATAACCCGTTTCTAGAAGTCTTTGGAGTAACTCGCGCGTGTTTCAACTTAAAGTCGTTCATTCTCGATAGTTGAAAAGCAAAAACAGATAATTAAAAGACTACTATCAAATGTCATTTCTTCAGCTTCTTCAGTTATCTAACTGGCGACTGTGTATGTGTTTTGCCTGAAGACACCCATATTTTCTCAAACATACGATACTTCTTACAATCGACTTACCAACAACTCAGCTCACTAACCAAATGCAGTCGATGGTGTTTACATCCAGTGGAAACTATCAGTTTTACTGAGTATATTCCAAATTCAGAGGACACAGCAGTGACTCGACCACTAGTTAGTTTTAAAATGTCCTTCTTTTGTTCTATATATGTCAGAAATGAAGCGAGTATCCATAAATCAAGATATGAACAAAGAAGATACATATATGTACGGAAGCAACACAGCAAACATATTTTCATTGAACAAAAGAAAAAAAACCCTAAAGGGAATGTTTAAGGGATAACAATGCGAAGGAATATTGCAGTAGGACTGGTTTGATTTTCTGTAGTTCAATAAACAAGTCCAACATGAAAGCCACAGCCACTTGGCTCTGTTTAGTACATGTCTGTTCAGGAAGCACAAACGAAATGACTCTTTTAGCTGACTGCGTACAGTTAATCACAGTTTGGGTGTTCATTATCAGTATTACATACAGAAAATGTTGATATCTTCGAGTAACATAATTATGGAATTTTTTCGAATTACAACTACTTATTTGCATATATAATTAGTTAAATAATTATACCTCGATCTATGCGTATGTGCACACACACACACACACACACACACACACACACACACGCACACATACACACGCACGCACACACACACACACACACACACATACGCACGCACACACACACACACACACCGGTTACACTGATGTAATTCAACTCCATAGTTGAGCATTTTACTTCTTTGCTACTTTACTCACGTGTATCGACAAGTTAATATTTTAAATATAAAACAAAAGCAAAGTTCAAAAGTGGTAGACTTCAGTAGTCAGTGTATCACCTTATAGACAATATCCTTAGCTTTATCAGTAATGAAATATTCAAACAAATCATGGCCTCGTGCACCGCCTAAACCAACATAACCACAAAGAGGTCTGTGTGTAACTTACTGCGTCTCCAAACGTATATACATTCCTAGATCCTAATCACCACTAATATCCGACCATGTGTGCTCATTAGTACACGTAATGGCTCTGTGGAAAAATAACAATGGTTGTATGCCATTGTACAAGGTATTAGCCAACCGGACGTTCCGGAAACTTCCATTTAGTACATTTTCAAATTAAAACCAATTAACAAAGCGGCGAGTGGGCCTGGGAGGACCAGTTGGGGGGAGGACGTACTTCGAGCAACGGGATGGAAATAGAGACTATCCAAATATATTGACAATATGAGACGTTTATTTCTTTCATGTCGCAATGATCCTTGACATAACTTAGCAATGTTCCCATTGTAAAACTGCCCCTGTTCCCTTGCGAGTCCCCAACCCCCGGGAGACCCGTTACCTAGCCATTAGTTGCATGTATCACATACAGTTCCAAACTGGGATAATAGTAATATTTACACCACAAGTAACACTTTAGGCAAAACAAGAGAATTACCTTTGTTAAGCCCTGGCCAAACGGACTCACAAGTCGGCGCAAGTCAATGCAAGTTTTGGACTTGCGTTAAACTTGCGTTTCG
>JANUFV010154207.1:2958-13739 GCA_024757865.1 Epizoanthus scotinus | reverse complement strand
ATCTAGGGAGGGGAGGGGTATAAGAATGTTATATCTAAGGAAGGGAGAGGTATAAAAATGTTATATCTAGGGAGGGGAAGGGGTGTAAGAATGTTATATTTAAGGAAGGCAGGGGTATAAAAATGTTATATCTAGGGAGGGGAGGGGTATAATAATGTTATATCTAAGGAAGGGAGAGGTATAAGAATGTTATATCTAGGGATGGGAGGGGTATAAGAGTATTATATCTAGGGAGGGGAGGGGTATAAAAATGTTATATCTAGGGAGGGGAGGGGTATAAGAATATTATATCTAGGGATGGAAGGGGTATAAGAATATTATATCTAGGGAGGGGAGGGGAGGGGTATACGTGAACCTTCCACCATTTTTCGAACTTGAACTTGGAGTGATCGATGTTTAACCTCTTACCACTAATCTCTGTGTAATCACGCGCTTGTTAAGTGGTTTTCATGATTAGGACACAAGGAAAAAACATTGACATCATATTTGGCAAAATCGTAATATTTCTAAACATCTTGTCCAAAATCTCAAGTGTATTTTATTCGAAATATAATTTGTTACATTGTTACCTGTTATCTAACATAAATATAAATGCACATAACTTAAAAGTTGGATGAGATAGAATCCGTAGATCTTATTTCGAAGAAGATAATTTCCATATTTATACCCAAACATAAACTGGAAAACACCTTTAACTTTGGAATGTTTAGAAAACGTCAACAACCCAAACTATTTGGAATTAATAACTTCACAAAGTGTCTTGATGAATAAAGAACAGGTGTTAAAAGTGAAAGAGTATGTTTGTGGAAAGTAAACAACAACTGGAAGGAGACATGTCCCTCCACACGTAAACTGAGGTAATTTAATCTTACTAGACGTTTACTCAAAGAAAAACCGGTGGGGAGGCAGCTGCTACTTTCCTCTTCAGTGGATTGGAAAGGTAAGTGCTATTCTCCCTTGAGATTTGTGATCTGCCGCCTGGCACTAATGGCTTGACTAACAATCATAAAGTTCCGCGAGTCCTTTTTCGTTGAATAACAATCATAGAGTCAGACTCTCTGCCTCACGTTCCTCCCAGGAAACAAACGCAGGCACATCACAGCAAGAAAAAACTGAATATTCTGAGACTCGAGTGGCGTTTATGTTAATTTCTAGGATTTCTATGCTCGAGGAAATGAAATTAACTCTGATGCAGTGAAGTGGCTCCTGACAGTCTGTTGATTAAATAGTCAAATCGTAGTAAAAAGCAGTAAACTGAGCGCACTGCACAATTGAATCAATACATTATGGTTGCAATAAAGTTAAACAAATGGAAAATATTACAAATATAAAAAATAAAAAAATGATGATAACGACTTTTGCCGACAATATTTTTTTTAAATAGGAAGTTTGTAAGGTCCATTCAAGGCTACAATGTACACCGGAGTAGATATTTGTCTTCTATACCACTGCAAGCTATATCGATCCGATTTTGCAAGCACATCAGTGATATCCTTGAATCTTATTTTAAAAATAAGGCAAACTACAAAACCGGTTGACCTCACAAAATCCATGAATATATTCTATTTTGGTCAATTTATATATATTAATATATATTATTATTATCATTTAATTGATGTGAGCAGCTTGTATAGTCATATATAAACCGAAAAATGGTTAATTCAAACGCGTATACTAACGAACTTGAAGATAATGTCAGTCTATTTTGAATGTCGTTGTTTCCACGTGTTTTCTTTGTCCCATATCAAATGAATCTGAGGGAGCACACTAGAATATCAGCGGTTATCAAATATTTAGTAAGTAAATCGTTGAATACTTATTACATAATTTACTCAATGTAAACTATATGAAAATGATTTGATTTTCAGCAGGGCGTTACAGCCACCGACGTGTTCTTTCCCGTTTCTTAAAGTTGTAAACATTTATTGACTGCACTGGGAAAATTCTTAAAGTTTGAATAATATTTTCCAATTGTTACATTTCGTTCTTTTCAGAAATTGTGCTTGGTGTTAAATAAAAGGCAATACTATCTTCGGCAACAACAAAAGATCTGAACTGAACTGAATTCGTTTTAGTCCGATAGCGCAGGCTGAGCTTTGTTTTCTCAAGATCGTGAATATTTCTGATTTCGCAATTGAAAACGCAAACTCGGCAAATGGGCTGATTTGAAATGCCTGCCAAAATTAAAACAGAAAAATATCTTACACTAAGATACATGGTAGGTAAGATTTCATGATCGTAGCTTGCGGCAAAACGAAGAGATACCAACATTTTGATCAAATCTCAGCGCTCTGATAACAAGTACAGATTATGAGTGGTCGATGATCGAGACGGTAACACAATCGTATGTCAGTTCTATCCAGTCTACGTCTGTTTGTGTTTGCGTAACTAAATATTGCTTGAATTTGAACTGATAAATTACCTTGAAGCTAGTTATGTTTAATTTGATCAGTCATCCAGTTAAATATTCTCTCAACTATTTTTATACACATTTTCACCTGCTTATACAACTCTAAACAGCTATCACATTTTTTTCTGTTTCTCTGTAAGTATAAACAAGCACAACACCATGGCTTTTCAACAGACATAATAACAGATTAATACAATATACTTAATTACTGTATTCTTTCTATTTCATTCCCGATTGTATATTCGTAGCATAATATTCGTTGAAAGTAAATCGCAATCATATGCAAATAGGATACTGGTGCCTGAACGCTCAGCGAGGAATTAAATGGATTTCCTACTAACCAATCATTGAGACTAACACATATAAACAGTTATTGTCGCCTCGAATGGCCGTAAGCAACAACTCACACTGTTAATATATACCAGAAGATAAGAGATCTCAGTCCACGGCGGGTTCTTATTCTCAATAGCTTTACCACTTCACAATAGACTTCTGTTTATCGACTTCCATGATATCCTGCAATATTAGACCGATCTGTCTGTAGTGGAAGGTAAGTCTTTACTACACTGAAATTGTTAAAGATAAACTATTTGCAAAACGTTAGGAATTCTAAAAAAGAACTACTTTTTTCCATTAACGGGGATGATCTTGAACCAGAATATCAAAATGCGCTGGCTATTTTTAAAATTACACTGACATTTTGTGCACAGCAGCTTACTGGTCGAGCTTTAAACAGTAAAAAGTATTCCGGTTGACTTTCCAAACGAAAGCAAACCACACTTCCAGTTAAAGTGGGTATTGACCAACGTAAATTACGCGATAAAGTTAATAAGTTATTTTCAGGTAAAAATCGAAGTGGAATGGTTAATTCAAAATAGTCCAGCCGTAAATAATTTTACTACAAAAAGATGTATTCATGTTTTCGTATTCCAATGGCCTACTCCCACATAGCTTCAATAACCTATTCACCACTGGCTCACAAATTCACAGCTACAACACTAGAAATGCTTCTAAACTTCCCTCCCATTTATGTAAAACATAAAACCCTAAAACATTTTCCATCAAATATCAACGACCGCTTGTTTGGAATTCCTTAGACGAAGAACCTAAAAATCTTTAAATCAAAATTAAAATCGTTCTCATTGAAATCGTGCTGACTTGTTCATATTCTGCCATTCTTACATAGTTTTCCTTTTCTTTTGTTGGTGTTTGTATTACCTTCTCTATTTATTTGTCATTCCTCATGTTTTTTAAGTAAAACTGTAAATAAGAGGAAGCCTGAACTTCAATAAGCCCCATGGTTTCTCGTTCAGGCTTCCTCATCACTGATATCCTGTAATTTAAATATTATAATGTAATCGTCTGATTATTGTGATAAATAAACCACGAGGTTGAGAAATGGCAAAGGACCTGTACCGTCAGTTGACACGTACAGATAGAAAAACGAAACATTCCTTGAAATATATATTCAAACAGTAACTGATCATCAGTAGGATTCCTAGAATGTGTGCAATCCTACAATTGGTTTCGCCTTCATTTATAACCTGCCAGCTTGTACAGCGTGCAAAAGATGGCGGCAACACTAATCGCTGGAGTAAAGAAAGTTGATCAAACAATAATAGAATTTCCGCAGTTTAATGCAGTGTGTGTGCGCATGTCACTTATATAGCCCCAAAATAAATGTTCTAATACAGCTGAGCTCCTGATACCTAGAGCGTCTTTTTACACTACGAGTCAGGTAGCACCAGTTAATTTGCTTACTTCACTATATTCAGTTCCTTCTGGCTATTCCATACTCAAATCGTTGTCTTCTTTACGTTCGTGAAGGTTTTTTTGAGGTTCTGGTTGTCTCTTATGACTCCATCTGAATGCGGCATTGGGTATTGGTACATTCTCTTGAAACATGTTTGGTCCTTTGCTCAGCTATGATTGGTTTTAAACAAAGTTATTGTTTTTTAGTATGCTTCACTGGTCATAATAACAATAATTTTTCTATTAGTTCACCAATTACTTGCCATTTGTTACACAGCTATTGTATGTTTAAGAAGTTATTGTCTCTTAGTTTTCTTCATGGTCAGAGTAATAAAAACTATTAAATAAAGCTGACTCGTCTAAATTCGGGCTTCAAGTGAAGCGAACGGGCGGGAACCTGAACTCAAACGGGCGCGCGGTAAATGTCCCGCCATTTTGTTGTTCCCACCCACAGCAATTCAGTATTCCATTATTTAGTCAACCAATGAGACTTTGGTTCGGAAAGTTTCACAATGACGAGATTTAACTGATATTTGCACTGTGTTTTAAATAAATGGACCGATGAAATCACCTGAAATCTTTACATCTATGCGATTAGATGTGATAATATAACATAATATAATAATAGCATACTATAGACGCCGCTCCATATTGGATTTTCTAATTTTTCTGGTGAATTCATTGATTTACAGTTGAACACCATAGTATCGGTAAATACACTGCAATGAATGATTAGATGCAGAAAAAGTAGCTTCAAGAATGGTCTTGAAAAATTTGCAAGCTCTCGAAGGCTGCATCTCATTAGCATAATTTACTTAGCATAACTTATAACTAATTATATCACCTAATTAGTACCAAACTACCTTTTTTTAAATAAGCTACAGATTCTAAACATTTTGAATAATGCTTTTAAAACCACGGTTATCCTTTGTTCAATGGTTATCAACCAAATCCCAAGATTGATCCCAAAAACCCGTTACTATCCTGATATAAAGTTAACACGTTGAATATCTTCATTTGCGTTGCTGTACACCATGCAATCTTCTGAAGGGCCTCGGACCTGCACGGATAACGAGTAAAACATCGACAATATATTGGGACGCTTGGGAAGTTAGAGTAATTATTTGAGTGATCAAATTTTTAAAGTTGCTATCCAATCTCTTGATTCAGCCTTTTTAGCTTCAGAACAAGCTTGTAATTAGATGTTGCTGCCAACGACATCATTAACTCAAGCTTTTTAAAATGCAAGCAAAGCGTTGTCTAATGAGTCAAACGTCGGTCCACTTAATGGACACAATGTAATGTACATTTAGAATTTCTAGATTCAGTTGATATTGTAGGTATTAATGCACAGTATTCTCGGAGCCCTATTTGGCAAACAATAGCCAAGTATACTCTTGCCGGCCTTAACACACGAAAGCAGGTAACTTCACACAAATCCAGCGAACAGAAAAGTACATACATATGATGTTTTGCACACCGAATGCAAACAAAACTGTTTCTGTTGCAATTAATACGCCATAACCGATGAGTATCTTTAAAGAACCCTTAATGGATGACAATGTCGTGTATGGCACTCAAAACCACTTTTCATTAATGGTCGATTTCAGGTGAGTTCAATTTTTCTTGGGTACAACGAGATCTTAGTATAAAGAGTGTTTTGCCAATTGTTTGAGTGTCTGCCAACATTTTCTTTAGCACTTAAGATAAATCGCGGTACATTTGTGACAAAAAGGAACATCACCCATACTCGAGCAAACCAAATTATTCATCATTTTGTCAGTAATAATATTTTCTGTGTTGCAAAACAGAAAACATCGAAAGCACGGATATAAAACCACTCATCTCAGCGTACATAAAAACATCGTCAACGTTGTTCTACCAATATTGTGATGCTCATATTAGCTAAAGAAACAATATTTGAAATGAACATTGTACACAAAGAGAGATATTCACAGGTGCAAAATATTGTAAACAGATAGAACAACGTTTCATTTTTGCCACGCAAGAGCTATATTGATAAAAGTTGAAAATGTTATAAAAACCAAATTATATAAGAACCGGTTAACATATTAATTTTGATTTCCAGTGGTCCATTTCAAAACAGCCTTTTTGTGCTCTTTGTTGTCAGATGAACCAAATATTGTTACTAATACATATATTGTTGACGCACCCGAGGCGAAACTCTAAGTTCGTCACTGTGAAATTGTAGTTCACGCTTTGTATACGACTCAACCATATTATTTGGCCGAGCATTATTGTTCCTAATTTTTTAGTCAAGATCTGCCTAAACATTTCTTCAGTTGTTCTTCAATAACAACGAACTACAAAATAATCCCCCAAAGGTTCCGAAACCTAGCCATATAGTTTATAACCGGATTCGGTACCATGCCAACAGCACGTATGTGTAATTAGCATTTAGGTTACTTGATAGAGTTCGTAGTTTGGAGGGAAACCAGCTGTTGTGTTTCATTATACTTATTTAGTCGCGCGTGATCAGTTGTAGTTTTTCATTTGAAAAGCAAACAGATCGATTTTATGTTTCTGAGCCTCAGCACGAATTTGTTCTTACATGTTGGGCTGTTAAAGCCTCGTTGTGTTTATAAAGTTGTTCTTATGAACAGAAAAACGTGTAAACCACAAGGGATCGTCCACGTTTGTGTTTTGTTTATACGGTAAAATATAAATCGCAGCGGTAAGAATGGTACAACGACAATGCCAATGTAATGTAACGTTGAACAAGAAGAGTTAATAAATGGAAAGCAAAGCTACACTCAACACTGTCCAGGCTGACTGCTCATAAACACAATCGAGCTACCTTAGACTGAGCGCTTTTCTATAGTTCGATCTGGTCAGCTGGCCAGTGGGGCTGATCGGTCAGTTCAGCCATCAACTCTTTGTAATACATTTTGTAAAGCGCCTACAACATTTTTGAATAGGAGCTCTAGAAATATATTATGGACCTTTGTCACTTTTTGGATGTCAAACGAGATCTTGATGTTAGCACGTTTTAGATACCAAAAATGGAAACAGCAGGTCGAAATAGGTAAGTAGCGAAAATGTAGGGGTTGTATTTGAAAAAAGTGTGACGCACGAGACGTTTAAAAAACCCCGGAGAATATATGGCGAATTTCCACTGGACGAGTAAGCTAACCCCCAAATTTTATTATTATTATTATTATTATTATCTAATTTTATTGTTGTTTATATGATTATTATTGTTGCTGTTGATATAATTATTATTATTATTATTATCATGTATCGAGGCGCGTCTTGATCTTTCCATTCCCAGTGGGCATAACCAGCTGTTTGAAACTCCAGCCACTGAGTCTGGACTCACGGAGGGAGCTTTTCCCATTCACAAGATACAAATGGTTTTAATACAAAGAGACACTTGCTTTTAGAAAACATAAAACAGATCCCACCCGTCCGCAGAGTGTAGAGTGTAGTTAGCCGCCACTAAACAGCAAGCAACATTTCACGCTCCGCGCGGAGGAAACAAGTGGTCTACTTTCAACAGATATCTAATGGTAATGGTAATGGTAACGGCTTTATATTGCGTACTTTCTGTGTTATGTTCAAGTGCGCATTTACAATTCTAGGATCCAGTTATATATCAGTATAGAGATACGGTGACAGACCACAACACCGGCATCAGCCTACTCTTATTGATAAGTAAGTGGGTTCTTTTAAGTCCCCCACGTCGAGAGACTAGACCAACGGCTTAACGTCCCTGTCCATGGATCTAGAGTGTAGTAAAACAAAATGATGGACATTTTTTTCTAAACACTACAATTTTTTTCACAAAGATGAGTGTTGAAGTATAAAGTTGGCTGACCAGACTGAAAAGGAGAAAAAGGCAGCAAGAAGAAGTATAGTCAAGAACGAGGTACAGTCGTGCCCTACTCACAACTTCAAGCTATCTAATGTTGAATTTGTTAATTGTGTTTGTTTTATCTACATACTGCATAACGATCGTGGTGGCACTAGGTATGTGTAACACCAGCGTAAATACAGAATTTTTATCCCTTAACACTGAGTTTGTGACTTCATGGCCGGCTACATCATTTCCAATATGGCGGACAAATTTGTCGGGAAAGGCATGTAGGGTATGAATTTTTTTTTTAGTTTTTCAAAAATTTGTTTATGCCAGATATATGCATGATATTGGCCCGAACTCGGAACGGTAATTAGCACAACTGGCAAACGTGAAACAAAGACAAAACACAAATGTATCCGCCATGTTGGAAATGACGTAGTCGTGAACGTGGCAAAATCGGTGTTAAGAGATCAAAATTTGGCGGTTAAATACTTCATCGAAATTCCATATTTGCACTAGTGTTACACATATCAAGTGCGATCCGGGACAAAACTGGCAGAGATCGCATTGGAGCATGACACCGTGGTGTTAACACTAAACTCACACCAAGTTCTCGGTGTTTAGAATTCTAAATAATTCTAAATGCCGACAATTGTTGTTGCATTCATGTTAGTACCAGTGTTACGCGACCTCGGTCCGTTTCAGTATTTTATTTATTGTATTGATTATATTTATTATACAGTATATGTTCATGTGTCGTAAGTAGACGTGTGGTAAAACGTCCTGGCGTCAGGAAATAAACTCATTTTAATGCTCGCGATTTCTATGACATTACACTGGTTGTGAATACACCCTCGGCCTCACCACTCAAAGAGTTAATTGAGCTCATTTGAGAAGTTTATAAATATGATAATAGATTTAAAGCATCCTGTTATTGATTGATCCAAGGTCACGACTATAAAGGCTTTTTCTGATATAACTCCAGGGCATGCGCAGTACCGTGACACAGCTCCTTTAACGAGTAAAGATAAAATTTGGTTGCTAAGGAACATCAAATTTGCGTTTTATGCATTAATACTTGGGTGAAGAGCTTGTAATTCCATGGAAATGTTTCTCACTAGACGGAAGAAATATTGGTAGAGTTGATGACGTCATCATGTTCAATATCATTGTCACATCACAAAAATACGTTACGGATCTTCACAATTTCATTCCACAGACTTTTTTTATATATATATTTTCCGAAAACATGTCTCACAAGAATGATTTGTTATTCAACAAAACTATATAACTGATATTTTCTAAAATTAAACGTATTCCAAGAAAAATGCGTTATACTCTTGTAGACGCCTCTCTTTATTGTACAAAAACTACGTTTGTTATTGTCTTCTAAGTATACTGAATGCGATATCTAACAATTATTACATGAACGCGCGTTGGATATGAGCTAATAACAGCAAGCGTGAGTGGAATTGTAAGTGCTACTGAAGGCAAAACATACTTTCTATTTTTTTTGTAAACCGAACGGAAATTCGTGCAAACAGGGCGAAATTAAACTTACTTCTGTTTGTAAATAAACACCTGTTTTGTTTTGGAAAGAGCTGTTTTCCATATAAGGTCAATACACACTTTATCCTAGTATTCCGGCCAACTTTTCCGCAATGATGACGTCATCAAGCCTACCACTCTTTCTCTCTCCAGCGAAAACTATTTCTATGAAATCCTAACCCTTACCATACGAACTACTGTACAAAAAATGGTCTGATATTCCTCAGTAATCAGTTTCTATTTTTACTTCTGTGCCACGTTAACTCAACATTTCAAACAACAAGGGGCTGCTTGCAGCTTAAACTCGGACCTACCTTTTGTGCTCATCGCCCCCACCCTTTTGTTGCCGAGAGTAATTTATAATTTCTGCTCTCCACCCTTTCCCTTGTTATAGCAACATGTACTTGCAGTGTTGACAGATTGTGTAATAACAATCAGTATACCATGGCACTTTTGTTCTGTTGCCAAAGTGATCTCAAAGCAGTTGATGTATACCATCTTTCTGAACATTTTTTCGTGAGATGGTCGAACATTTTCTTTTCTTTATTTTAATACAGAAAAGATTAAAATCCTTAGTTTAGCAGTAAAATCTGGTTTCACTGTCGAAATCTGGTCACGTTTGTAAGGAAACTACTTTCACTTGATCTTCATCAGAAAGACGTTGATATATTCTGAAAAGTTTCTTGTGCTGATGTTAGATCAAAACGGGAAGTAAAATCACTCGATGAATATAATCATCTTATCAACCAAGTTGTAGGTATATACGGGAGAATATTTTACCTGAGGTTTTGACTGTACAGTTCAAGCGAAGCAAAATATTCTCCCGTACAGCTTATCATGTAGTAAGATGTATATTATACATAGCTTTTCTCATGCTTGAAATACAGATATTTCAGACACTTTCAGCTAATCACCACGCAGAGATTTACAAGCATAAAAATCCATTTTACATATAAAACATATAGTCTCAAAAAATCCACTTCCCGATTATGGGCCCAACTTTCCCTTTAGACAAAAAATATATAATCCCACAACAAACCGGCATTTTGCAGTATCTAAACTTGTATGTAAGTCCATTTCTCATTCTCCCCTCTCTGTACTGATGTATTCAAACCAATTCAGATTGTATTCACGACGATCAACTATAAGCCCAGGACTTATAACCGGCATTATACAGTATCTAAACTTGTATGTAAGTCCATTTCTCATTCTCCCCTCTCTGTACTGATGTATTCAAACCAATTCAGATTG
>JANUFV010153763.1:0-13755 GCA_024757865.1 Epizoanthus scotinus | reverse complement strand
ATAACCTAGCATAGCCTAATATCATGAATATAACCCAACTTATAACCTAGCATAGCCTAATATCAGTGGATATAACCCAACTTATAACCTAGCATAGCCTAATATCAGTGGATATAACCCAACTTATAACCTAGCATAGCCTAATATCATGAATATAACCCAACTTATAACCTAGCATAGCCTAATATCAGTGGATATAACCCAACTTATAACCTAGCATAGCCTAATATCAGTGGATACAACCCAACTTATAACCTAGCATAGCCTAATACCATGAATATAACCCAACTTATAACCTAGCATAGCCTAATATCATGAATATAACCCAACTTATAACCTAACATAGCCTAATATCAGTGGATATAACCCAACTTATAACCTAACATAGCCTAATATCATTAATATAACCCAACTTATAACCTAGCATAGCCTAATATCAGTGGATATAACCCAGCTTATAACCTAGCATAGCCTAATATCAGTGTATATAACCCAACTTATAACCTAACATAGCCTAATACCATGAATATAACCCAACTTATAACCTAACATAGACTAATATCATGAATATAACCCAACTTATAACCTAGCATAGCCTAATATCATGAATATTACCCAACTTATAACCTAACATAGCCTAATATCATGAATATTACCCAACTTATAACCTAACATAGCCTAATATCATGAATATAACACAACTTATAACCTAGCATAGCCTAATATCATGAATATAACCCAACTTATAACCTAGCATAGCCTAATATCATGAATATAACCCAACTTATAACCTAGCATACCCTAATACCATGAATATAACCCAACTTATAACCTAGCATAGCCTAATATCATGAATATTACCCAACTTATAACCTAGCATAGCCTAATATCATGAATATAACCCAACTTATAACCTAACATAGTCTAATACCATGAATATAACCCAACTTATAACCTAGCATAGCCTAATATCATGAATATAACCCAACTTATAACCTAGCATAGCCTAATATCACGAATATTAATAATGAATATAACAATTTCCCAATGAAAACAACGCTTCAATGGTCAAGGAACGCTTTTGAAGGCATGGTCAATGAATGAAGGTTCGAAGTGTTTTCCTTGTTTTCTTTCCAATAGGAAATTTCAGGGAAATATATATTCGCATCCCTGCTTCTTCACTTCAAAATACTCCTGAAAAACTCCAGAATTGTTCTTCAAGTTCTGTACGGTTGTTTATTGGTATTCAATTTGTTTTACTGACAACTTTATTTACATGAACGTAATACATCTCACACACGTGCAGCATACTTCTATTAGCACAGAACATACAGGCAGTCAGAACATACAGACAGTGCAATTCAGGAATTTACAAATCAACATTTGAACATGGATATATTCAACAAATGCTATTAGCGGCATATCAATACTTTACGTTTCGTAAAAATGCACGATAGCCTGTCATAGTTTAGTCAATCATCTTATATACAAGCAAGTGATATCACACGAGAAACGAAAACTGGTATTGATTTCTTAAAAACTTCCAAAAACCATGTGGTTGACAATGGTTGACATTTTTTCTATGATCTTTCGTTCTTCATAGTTATATGTCGAGTGTAAAACTTAAACGCAATAGAAATAACAATTTACCACAGCCTGAAATTGAAAAGGGCAGATGCAGTGTAATGTAGGTTACCTGTTGTGTTACAACTCCAATGAATACAAAGCAGCAAATTTATGTTTGAGTATCCATATTGGTAAATAATTGCATTTTACCTCATAGCTCCAAAAGCTGCTTGCAACCTGTTTATATAGTTTGGCTATGAAAACACTGAAATTAATAAATACTTTTCAAAGTTTGTTCCTAAATTAATACAATAAACCTAGAACTTAATGTACGCAAATAAAATATTATGTTCTGGATTGGTCGAGAAAGGCATTACACACAAACAGCTGAAGCTCACACTTTCCAATCTGTGCTGTATTATCTAATTGTACACAACTACTGATAAAGAAAAACTGTTATCAAGACATTTTTCCTTTTTTGCCATCTATGAACATGACAACTCGTAAAAACCACGTAGCATGAACGTTCACTATTTTTTTTACAATATCTTCAGTGCGAATGTGAGCACTTCTAACCATAATAGGTTAGAATGTGACACAGTCCAAGCTAAAATATGTTCTCTATTCAGGTTAGTTTCTCGTGATGGCATATTAAACTATAGTTTCTTTCATTGCAGTATTTTACTGATATTCAGTATTTCTAACTGGGCAACATTAATGCATATCGGAAGTCTATCACACTTATTTCGTCAGTATACTCAAATAAACTCATCAGCGGAAAATATTGATGTTAACACATTTCTTGCACTTAGTTGCTCCAAATAAAATATTTATATTAAAAATTAGAAAATATTTTTTATAATTCTTTGTATTTATATTTCAAAATCTGAATAATTATATAATCATTGTTAAAAGTATGATAATTTTATAATTAGGCTATCACTTGTCATTTGAACCTTGACAACTACTTTATGATATATGATACTAAACAAAACAGTAACAAACCATGTCATTCATTACCCTGAAGTGGAGGTGACTGGTGATAAATGTTCGCTGATCCACGAATGCTGCGAGATGAATACTTTACGATACGCTCCAACATCAAAGTAAATATGTGTTTTAGTATTTGCCAAACCAGTGAATACTAACTGAAATTAGATTTCGATTTTTTTCTTTAAAAAAAAAGCGAATTTACTTCGCATATTCTACACCTGCGCGCTCACATACGATCATGTCTAACTAGCTGGAGGTGAATATCATTTTATAACCTTAGTTTGATTAACCAATCAGAGTGTACAAAAAGCGCCATTTACTGGTTTGGCAAGTACTGATAATAAATAGCCATTGCATGTCTAGCGTACCATAGTATGTTCAACAGTGGGAACGCTAGGTTATGGCAAGGCTTACTTTACAACTGTAAGTCAATCAGTAGATCAGTTAAAGGGGATATGTCACGGTTATTTGAGGCATTTTTGGGATGTATTAAATTCTCCACAAATCAATGGAAATCTAAACATAATAAGTTACCGTGGTAGAAAAACATAAGAGGGATTATGATAGGTTGAAAAGGAATGCGGATGGTTAAAATTGGGGAAGATTAAAATGGATTACAAACTCTCAATTTGATTTCGGTCCAGGCTAGACATTAAACAAGTTAAATCCAATTTGCTGTCAAAATTGTGTTGCTTGTATTTAGACACGATATGTAACCATTTTATCATTTCTTGTTATCCTGTTGAGCTAAAACTTGTGTTTCATGACTGTGAAGGTTTCGTTTCTGACATGACTAGAGAGCATGCGCATTACCGTGACATCGCCCCTTTAAGCTTTCAAATTGAAATATTCAAAAACATAACATATAAAATTTCAAATTAATAAGGCAAATTTGGTTACCAATTCTAACTAATTCTATCTACTAGAGCCTACAGATGAAAACCTACACTGTTCTATATACCACTACTAGACGATTGTATTATGGTACATGTACTAATCACCATAATCCTACACAAGGCCTATTTTCATTGCAGCCATCCATGGATGGGTATTTGGTTCATTTATTTCCCGTTACCAAAAGTTACAAAAAAGTAACAAGAAATAAAGTGGAGGGTGTAGTATTTACAATCCTAGGGGGTTAGTCAACGAATCCTAGTTAATCAAAACAGACTAATAACGATAGATACAACAAAATCAGCACAGTCCGGGTACTTGTTTTGTTTTAATCCTTGTCCTGCTGAAGACAAACCAAACTGTCCTAACCTTTGAAGCAATTGACGAAAACCTATAAAACAACTACTCATTTTGTTTGTCTTGATGAGCAGGAGTGTTTGGTGTTACTTGTTTCTTAAAATTAAGGAGTTTTGCAATTTTCATAATATTAAAAAAAAATTGGATTGTGCAAATTCAGCAGGACAAGTGTTAATAAAAGATGTGGGGAAGACGAATTTGTTGCGATTCTTCATGTATAGTATATCCTTATAGCTTATTCTTCATGTATAGTATATTCTTCGATTGATCTAACTACTACTGAATTCTTGATAAGCCCTAGTGATTAACGGTTCACTGTGGTAATTGTGTTGACCTGTACCTAGGTGATAGAGTGCCTGTTACCATATGAACAGTTCTACTTCTTATTGGCACTACGTGTAGCCCGGATTGCATGTTCACGAGTCTTAAAGACTGCAGTAACTCTGGGATCTCCAAACATGGCTAGTTGGCCAATACTGTCAATGTAGGCAAATCCACATCGTAAGCCGAGTAACTTCAATCCGTCCACCTGCTTGCGCACCAGTGCCAACTTGCGTCGGATGTCATATGACCTTGTGCCCCAATGCTTTCCTAAAGCAATAACAAATGGATGACAATGGGAATGAGTTATGGGGCTTAATGAACAAGTTCTGGGAGTAAAACACTGTATAACGTCTAGGCTAGTGACACTCACCTGTGGCTGTACAGGTGCACACTGCCGTCTTCCTTGTTAGTAGAGCTTACCATGGTCAAGCAGTACATTATTACAAACCTTACTGACACATCACATCACAACAGCAGAAATCTTAAGACTGGTCTCATAAAACGTTAACAGATTAGTATTTGTTGCCAAATCATACAAATTGAGTTTATCAGATTAGAAACTGTTTCAATTAAACCTTCTGCAGCTTGACTGCACATTTCGACTTTTCCTTCTAACTTAATAGATCTTCAGGCTGGTATAATACTTGCCTAGCAGCAGTATACAAACATTGCACTTGAATTGAAGGTAATACCAACTCTAGATCTGTTTGCAATGACAATGACAGTGGCAATATTGTTCCGAGGAACAACTCAAGATCAAACTCGCTGAGCTGAATCGCATCGGAAAATTGACAGTTCATCTTACAAATTACAATTCAACTTTGCATTTCTGACATCAGATCAAATACTTTCCTAGCAATACAGCCAATCTAACATGTTAGTAATAAGCAATAATATTAGTGGAGTTATAGTGTTGTCATTGTAGTGTCTCGTTACATCCACACTGCATCGTATTTCAACATCATACATGTATGTGTACAAACACCCTTCTGTAACACAAATATCACACAACTGTGCAGAGATAATAATGTGTTGAAAATATCGCTCACTTGTTAAAGATGTTTTGTTTATTAATCGCCATGCGATAATGTTTAGGAATGATAAAAAAAAATCGTTGGAAATGTTTGGAAATACTTTGGAAGTTTCAGAAAATATGTTGAACATGTTTGGATATTTTCAAAAATATTTTTGAAATTTTTGGGAAAATTTAGATTTGTTCAGGCTGACTTGGCAATGTTACCATCCATCTTTCTTTTGACAAATATATTAATGTTAATATTGTTATATACATTACCAATATCCACATCTCTAACAGTACAAGGTCAATACTGGGGAAAGTGTTATTATGAAATGTTCAAGTCAACAGCACAATAGTCACAAAAACATATTTATTTTTCAAAGATCTTGCAATTCGCTACATTTAAGGTTACCGTATAGTTTGAGCGGTATTTTCAGATATCAGCCTGTAACTTTGTTAATACGCGTCGGATACCCATAAACCTATATATCAGTGGAAAGCTTATAAAATGCTCTAAATCATGGTAAAATCAGACTATCTAAATCTTATTTCATTTATGAATACAAGCGCCATATTTCCGATCGAAGGCTTTCGCTTCTGGAGGTCCCAAGTCACGCAAAATCTAATTTCCGCCATCACTTGTCACCTTGTTATTTTCAGCACAATTTGTTAGCATAAAACGTGCTGGGGATTTTCTATTATGCGCGTGGTTGATTTTCTAGAGATTTTTAATGAATAATCCGAGTATTCGAAATAGGAAAGTCAAGAACGGACGTCATAAATAAAAAAGTAAACAAAGTTTCTTAATTTCCCAGCACGTTTTAGTTTATCAGTCATTATTCTATAACCCAGAGAAATTTCATGGCCATAGATAAAAAAATTTGGGACCTTTGATGTGGACGTAATTCGTGGTCAAAGTTGTTTTGAGAAAAATGCATCAGAAGAAATAGCAAACTATCACGCCTACCACAAAATAAAAAGTTACACGGTAATTTCTAGGGAACTATTAGAGATATCGAAATAATTTTTTTTGGCTTTGAAGCTCTTCATACGGCCAATTTTATTCTATGGAAAACTCGATTTTGATAATTTGACCTATTCCAAACTATACGGTAACCTTAACAGAGATTAACAATGTGACAAACCTGGATGTTCACGGAGATGCTGTCTAATCCAGTTCTTGTCCAAGGATGTCTTGCCGCACTTGTCACATCGGAAGGGCTCTGGATCTGGGGGAAGCCATGTAGGATCAATGTCTTTGACCTGTGGACAGTAACAACTAATGTAAGTCACAGCACATTTGACAGCATGAGACAAGTGTATTATACTAAAGGTCAAGATGGCGATTCACGCTTTTTACAAATTTTGTCTCTCCACCCAGGTGTATGAATGGGTACATGGGGGAGTAGTAATACTCTCACTTGCTCGTGCTACAAACAACAGGGTTAAGTACTGGCCCTGATAATCAACTTTTTTTTATCTTTAAAGGAGCCAACTTTTACTTAATTTAGGTACTTAGATTTAACAAGAAATACACTGAATGGGTGAACTTGTTTGTGTGTGCCCCAACGTTTTAAGCATATATACATATACATGTAGTTCAACTACCGTTTCAAAAATGTCAAGGTGCTTAATACAGCTTAATACAGTGATCAAGGTCATTCCTGCCGAAATAGAAGCAAACATGGATTTTTTTTAAAACTTTGCTCGTTTGTTGACCATAATAGGAGAACTCCAAAAATGAAATAAAAAAGGGGGGTGATGGTGCTCTTTAAGGAGCTATGACTGGTCCAATGTACCCGTATTTACGCAAATTTTGTAAATGTAGTACATCAGTTTTTATTTCACAAAAAAAAATGTGTAGGAAGTTTAAAATCTATAAAAATGTAATGTGAAAGTTCGTACTAAGAACAAGTAGGGATAATATAATTATTTCAAGAAGAAAACTGAAAAACATAAGCAAATAACAACAAAAACAGGCTGATATGGTTACTACTTCCTAAGATATTACTTGCGTGATTGAAGTTTGTTTTTCATTTTATTTCATTTTTAAACATAGAAAAATCGTCATATGTTCAAATAATAGAGTTTGTTTAAATGAAACTCAAATGAGAGGAAAAAATTAGGGGGTCACGGTATTCGTTTGAAAGATATTGTACAAAATGTGGCAAAAGAAGAGGGTTTTTACCTATTTTCCGGAGGGAGACTGGGGCGAGTTTTACAAAAGTCCCCCTAAATCTCAGAAATTATGTTACTTTCACTTTTTTTTGTTAGTAATCGGTGTAAAACATCAATATTTAGTAGTAAATTGTAATACGTCCTAGAAATTCTTAATTTTCTAACATGCGCAGTAGAGCTGCGCACTGCAAAACAAAGGAATGACCAGTACACCCACAATGAAATTACCTGTGCTGGCATAGCAACGACGTCTGGGACACTTATACACAGGTCATCATCAACTGGGTCTGCATCTATGGAGTCTAGGTCCACTGTCAGGTCTCCTGAGGAGTCTGTCTGCCCTCTCTGTCTCAGCACTTTTAGTCTCGCTTTTTCTTCAATTTGATGTATACTTCTTGACACCATTTGTTTATATGCTGTCTGCTCCTGTTACAGAAAACATGGATTCACAATTATGTATGATGGAATCAGATGAGAAATATGTGCAAAAATTGAGGTGATTACGAACATTCCAAAGATGAAGGGGAACGATGGGGTTACGTTATTAAAAATATGATAAAGAAATAGAAAGGGAATAGTAGCTGAAAATACTTCTGTGACAAGAGTCAAGGGCCAACGCATCTGCCCCCTTCTTCACCCTTATGCCAGCACTATCCATCTGATGGTAGTCAAATACAGTCCCACTGCAGAGGCATGCAGTATTAAAAGTGAGAAAATAGAATAAAACTTGATGGGGAGGGTTCACTTTACACTGGGTCTTAGGAAAAACAGTTTGTAAGGACAAGATTTCAGGGTTCTCCCTAATGCTTCCCATCTTAACTCAATGCATATTTGTAAATGTTTAACCAATTCATGTAAATAGCACTTTGGAAAGAGATGTTTTATAAATCGATTTATTATTCAATAGGCCATAAATTACCAGGATTTACAGGCGGAATAAAAGTGATAATAGCAGTGTTTGGCATAAGAGCCCACCAACCTGCTGAGATGACCTAAATTTTGACCACACGTTCAATAAAATATGTGTTTCCCGCCCAGTTGACGAGATGGTAAATAGATACAGGGCAGGTTAAATCTGTATACAAAGTTTGTCAATGTTTTCTTTCAAGTTTTATCCAGCATTCTTACTCAAAGTATTAACAAATATTTCATTCAATGTTTCGTTCGGTAGCAACGGCAACATGAGTTCAAGATCAGTTGTTTTGAAACTGTGATGTGACATGACTGACGTCCATCTGTTATTGTAAACCACAAGGAAGAATGCTGTCAACTTGTAACCAATCCCATTGAAGCATTCCCACACATGATTTGTGAAATTAACAATATCAACTGGGTAGAACCTGTGTTTGTTTGTGTGATGTGCAATTTTTTTTTCAATATAAGTTTTAGGCTTTTGTAAGTTATAAACACAAGAAAGTTGCAGCTTGAAATTGATGGGATATTTCTAATCTTGGCAAAATAACTATGACATTGCCTACTACTGTTGCGGGCATCTGCTGAAAATTATTATTATTATTATTATTATTATTATTATTATTATTATAATGTCCCTCATTCTAACACAATAATACTTTACCCACCTCATACAGTGGTTTCTTTCCTGAACGCCTCACCCTCAGACTGGCGCGTCTCCCCTCTGTCACTTCACTTCCTTTGGGGACATTGTCATCCTTTTTCACTTTGTCTTTTTCTTGCACCTCCTCAGAATCCTCGTCTGTGTCAGACTTTTCTTTCAACTGGTCTCGTCTAACTAAATAGATTCCTTGAAACAGTGAACATACAGCTCAGTCAGTACAGTGTTGTTTAATTGGCACACACTTCCCAACCTGCTTCTCTTTCACTCGACTCTCAGCAGGAGGAAATAACCCTTGCTTCTAAAATAATAGTACGGGAAAATAACACAGACTTTGCACAAACAGTTCCATCATTTAATGCAAGAACAATAGCTAATCTTTGGAAAGTATGTATGCTTCTACACAAGGGGAGTATCATCGAGGTCCCGCACTTGTGTGCAGTGCTGTGATGGCCAAAGCTAATACAGCACTTTGGTAACATTAGTAACTGACATCAAAGGTTGGACCCTATAGGGTTGGACGGTATAGTACCAATAGAGATGAACACTAACAGACCTGTGACAGTGTACATATTACATACAAGGACATATATACAGGTGCTCTGTGCAGACATTTTCAGCCACTTGTTTTACATAAGTTAGAGTAGTTGATTCTGTGTTACTACTTTCAAAACATAATTCCATCAATGTACGCATATTGTTGTCGCAGCACTGTTACTGCTATCACAATCACTAAATACTATCACTGCCCTTTGCCATCACTGTGTCACTGGTATCGACAGTAGTGTCACACTACTAACCAGTACCGCCCTTTGTCACTGTCACACTGGTTACTATGAGACTCTTGCTGTGTGACATATATATGAAAACAGAGAAAACAGGTCCCTCATTTCACTGTGTCATCAACAACGAGTTTGTTTACAACACACAACAAAAAGCTGCACCCTGATAGGTGGTTTAAACCATTAAAATAACCGCAAGCAAAACTTTCTCATGAGCGCAAAGTTTGGTTTATATTCTACGGTATCCAAAGAGGATGAGCAGCTTACATACTATTCAGTACCAAAGCTTTTCAGTTACAAAAGGTCTGTGCTGGTATGAGAAGCCATTCCTATTACTGGTATTAGCATTACTATTAATTCTATATTATTATTACTTTCATCTGAATTATTATTATTATTACTATAATTATTACCATGTCAGCGCCTCTTATTGCCATTAACATTGTTATTACTAACAATTATTGTTATTATCATGGTTTGTATTATTATGACTGTTAAATAAATATGATATATCTTGCCCAAAAATTTTCTAGAATGGAATCAAGTCTTTGTGTTGTAGACAAAACCAGTGTTCTCCCCAGAGCCTCTAAATCAGTAAGACCACATGGTTTGATTTGGGAAAACCTGAAAGGTGCATGACTTGGAAAAATATCCAGACCTCTAGATATAAACGACATTTATATCTATATATAACAAAAGCAAAATACCATTTTAGCAAATTGTATAATTCTAAATAGGTGCAAAACTAATAATTTAGTGTTCAAACACAGGAACTGTTTCAATGAGAATTAGAATAGTCAGATTATTATAAGGGAGAGAAATAATCTTGAATAATAGATGTGATGCTCTTTTTGCACTCATTTTGGATGTTTATGCAGGGAGGGGGTCCTTTCGTATAAAAGGGGTGGGGGTGCTCGTCACAAAATGTGGACTCAACCCCAAACAGGTACCATCCCCTTGAAAATAGGCTTAAGAAAAGCCTGTTGAATAAAAACAAACTCATACCGTAGTTTTTTTGTCAAAATCTTATTGTATGAAATTTAATAAAATATTACAAAAATATTAATTAGCAAGGCAAAGCAATGGATTATATGAGCAAAATACTTGTGAAAGGCAGACAAACATTTATAACTGAGAGGATGCAATTCAATATTTTGTTTGATTTTGTGTTCCTGGATGAAACATGAGTGAGAAAATATTTAACTTTGCTAACCTGGATGCACCAGTACCACCATGTCAGCCAGTGGTCTTGTATCTCTCCTAATATCTGCAAGATTTAGCCCCTTTGTTAGACATTATAGTGTTAATTCATATGTGCTTGGCAACTGCGTCGATTGTTAGTAGTTAAGCAGCAGTTATGTACAATGTAACTGATTAAAACAGCAGTAAAAGTTGGATGATTGACAGAAACAGCTACTAATATGTGATGATAGTTGGAAAATAAATGTTTTTCTCTCTTAAAAAAATATTACACTATTAAACAATGAAATTAGTTAAGTTGTCTATAGATGAAGTCATTACTGTTTACATTCTGCTTCACAAATCCTACTTCATGCTTTAACAAACAGTCCATAGATTGAAAGGTCAGTATGCCACATTTAGTAGTCACTGAAAACTTGGGCAAGATATGCTAAATATGTTTAGACAAGAGATTGATTAGAATGTTTTAAATTCACAGAGGATGCATGGCTGGAGACAAGAGAATAGTTACATGTAAGAAATTATTAGAAGTACAGACACTGTATGGAGGAAGTTCATTTTACACTATTTTCACAAGTACAAACAAAATGTTTCAGGGTTTATTTCTATTGGCACAACATGTATAGTGGGGTCAAAAAGAAAGGCACGGAAATTAAAACTGACTTCTTATGTTGCATTCTATCTTCTGTTACACTTTGAACACTATGTTTATCAACCTGTAGAAAATTAGTAATTAATTTGAAAATGATCCAACATTTGACAACATCAGTAAGTAAGCAATCAACCAGTTAGTGGATTAGCTGCTACCTGGCAAAGATGAACTTCTGGACCCGACAATACAGGAGCCCTCTCCCTTTTTCTTGTCAGCTTTGCCTTCTCCCTCCACCAACCCGTCATTCTTCTTTTTCTAATTTGGCCCTTTACAACCAAAGGCAGATTTGGGGGTAGGGATGAGAGCCACCCCCCCCCCCCCCTCTGTCAGCATGTACTCACAAATGTTGTATAAAGAAAATACAGAAGAATATGCTTCTCTTGGACAGGAGACACCATATTCCGTCCCTAACCCCCTTTAAAAATGTTAGGTTCTGCCTCCCTTCCGGATCTGTGCGACAATGAATCATGAGTGAAAATCTAAAACATGATACAGCACTAACCCGAGTGGTTTTCTTTGATATGATTGGTCAAGGTTGTCTTTCCATCAAAAGGTCCCTGTCCACAGAACCGACACTGTTCCAGGGGTGCATAGTCAATGTCCTCCATCTGGGAACCCAGCTGTACAAAGCTTGCCACATCTATACACAGATCATCGTCAGCCACAGTTCGCCCCTCCTCATGGGCCTTCTCTCTCAGGGCCGTCTTCAGGGCCCGCCTGGCCGTTATTTCTTGCCTGTTCTTCTTCCTCCAGGTATGTAATTTAGCAATCCTTCTTTGTTTTAAAATTCTTTTCTTAAGTGGTTTATACTGTCCTCTTTTAGATGTTATATAATCATTTTTCTTTTCCTGACGCTTTGTTGATCGTCGATACTTGGCTTGTTCAGTTTGTATCTTCACAGTACAGGACCTGCTGTTGTTACTGTGGATTTCTTCTTCTTCATCAGTGTCAACTCTCTCACATGCACCGTCCTTTCGCACTCTCTTCACTGATCCCTTTCTCTGGCTTTTCCTGCAATAAAACGATATTGTCCGAGTGATGTAAAAGAACATGCATGTTTTGATCTATGATCATGATCAGAGAAGTTTTAAACTTTGACATGCTAGGTTCAGATGAAGATAAATGCAGATCTTGAGAAGAGAAACATACATGTGAAGAAGCTAACTGCCTCAAGCAGGAATCAAACTCATGCGCCTGATCAACTAGGAAACACAGAAACCATGTTTAAGAATTCTAAACTTGCCAAGAATTTGTCTAGTCTTCCCTCTGCCATTTGACAGGGGCATGTGGGTTCAATTTCCACTCAAGGCACTTTGTTTTTGTCTTCACATATTTCTCTTCTCAACATCTGCACTTGTCTTCATCTGAACCTAGCACATCAGTTAATAAAACCTCTCTGATGATGATAATAAATCTTTGAAATTTTAGACAATATTTTAAAAAACAGAATTTTAGAAAAATTGCCACAATGCCATAAACATCAGCTGACAAAGGCAGCACTAGCGGCCGAGACGTCTGGTTTTTAAACTTTTTAATCAGAGACTGTCAACCCTTTTAGTATTTTCAAGTTTTTAAACATGTCTAATTACCAACCAAACATTCTTATAAATATACTGGGTCAGGGCTATAATTAGTAAATGAATGAGACAAACCAGTTTTGCTATAACTGATTGGAAATTCATAAAAAAGCCCTGCAGAATTGGCCTTTGCTAAGCTGCTGATCTATAATTACTTGCAAAAAAACCAGAGGTAAATTAAATTTTCAGAAAATGTTTTTTGACAAAAGTATCAATCATGAACACGATTTTCTTGGCAAAAGAGTAGCATTTAGTTATGATTGGCGCATCACACTGTCCTCTGATAAATATTAGAAAAAGTCAAACAGTTTTAAGTTGATAGCATTTACCATTATTTTAGGAATTACAAACAAAATGTCCTTGGGGTGCCGAATACAGGTCAAATAAAGCCCAGATGGGGTTCAAATAATAGTTTAAGTGCAAACGTTTGTGTGGACAGATAAAGCAAGTAAACTGGTATCTGTACACTTGATTTCCATGCTTGACAGTCTGAACCATACTCAGATATAAATGTAGCCTGCGTAGCTCGGCGTTCTAGATAGTATAGAGCAATCCAGCGAGCGGCGAGCGGGCAATATGTCTTGTATCATTATAAAACCGTAGTCGTAAGAGAAAGCACAGAAGTTCGTCAAGCGAAGAAC
>JANUFV010153652.1:0-13757 GCA_024757865.1 Epizoanthus scotinus | reverse complement strand
TTAATTTCCAAAAGACTGTCTGAAACACTGCCACCGCGGTCCGCAGTCCCGTAGTCGAATAATTTTAATTAACAAAAAACTGACTGCGGACCACGGACCGCGGTGGCAGGAGTTTCGTACATTTTAAATATGTGGCGGGGTATTCTAGAATCTAGCCATCTAGCCATCAAGGAGCCCATCAATTGTTACTTGGCTAGCTTTATATTCATTCCGTGTCGGCAGTTTTAGTTTGTGTTAGTCAATCAACTATTATGACTGTCTAGTTCTAGAAAGTTACAAGATTTAGGGCAGACGAGTGGAAAACTCGAACAATATAAAAATATCTAAAACGAACTAGTAAATTCGCCGAAGGAATTAATATCAACCCTATGGTGAAGCTAGCAAAGTAACTAATACCCAAGTGTATGTCAACTCATCTTGTCAGCCAGTTACTCCTCAATCTAGTTACAAAGTGAATTTACTCTTGATTCAGTTGTACGATATTATATGGAGGGAAACATTTGTCGGGTTTCATTTTTGCGGATTTTCGGGAATTGAAGTGAGAAAACCTTGAAATCCAAATACTTTCAAAATGTCACCCCGCGCAAGTTTTCATCTTAAAAGAAAACTTCCCTCAGCAATTGATGCAAACTTCTCAGAGGTACCAGGCCGGGGACGCGTTGCATGAAATGCTTCCAGGAGATGTTGCGGGTCTGTTCAAGGCGCTGATCGCTAATAGTAATATTCTTTAGTTGATTCAACGCCAAAAATTCACCAGCCTTGGCATTCTGTTACCGTTTCTAATTGAATAATCTTTCCTTAAATGATAGCCCCATTGTAAATAGATTATCAGAATATAATAATAATAATAAAGTATTTGTATATATATTATCCCTGCCCTTAACTAAACATTATCAAATATCGTAGATACATTTCAAGACTTGTCTTAGGCCCGTTTCAAACGGTCGAATTTCTGTCGCGTCGAATTCAATTCAGGGGGTGCATTGAATTCGACACGACAGAAATGCGACACAAATTCGACGTTTGAAACCATTAAATTCGACTAGTCGAACTTGTGTCGAACAGTCGACTAGATCAGTCGTATTTTCGACAATAATGCGACGTGGATTCAAACAGTCGCATTTGTGCGAATTCAATTTATACAAAAGTGCGATAGTCAAATCACGTTTGAAACGACAGTCCAATTTCTTTCGCATTTCAAATTCGACCGTTTGAAACGAGCCTAACTCCTCGGATAGCTACAATAAAACCAAACTCCCACGCACAATACCTACAGGTTAGTTTCAAGGTTTTCATGCATTTCGGCCTGTAGGTACATGTATATATATAGGTATATATAAGTTCCTATAACTGATAGAATGTTTATTTTCGTTTTCATTTGTTTTCTTTGTATATAGACGGAGTTCGGTGTTTGTTGTATTGCTGGGTTGCCGCCCGCCTTTGTGCAAAAACCGTTTGGAATTTGCCATATGTGAAGTTGAAATCGCCGTCAGCGAAGCTGGAATTTGCCGTGAGCGAACTTCAAATCACTGTGAGCGAATTTGACTGATTGCCGCGTGCAAAGTTGAAATTGACGTTGGCGAAATTTAAATTGCCGTGATTGAAGTCAAAATCAGTTGTGGTGAGCGAAATTGAGAAATTTTGTCGTAAGCGAATTTGAAATTGCCGTGAGCGAAGTTGAAATTGTCATGAGCGAAGTTGTAATCAGTGCCGTGAGCGAAGTTGAAATTGCCGTGAGCAAAGTTCAAATCACCGTGAGCAAAGTTCAAATTGCCGTGAGTGCATAAAATCGAAATTGTAATGAGTGATGTCGAAATGAAGTTGAATTTGCCTCCGAAAAGATTACAATTTAACGGATAAAACATTGAAATTAAAAGCTTCTTGAGAAGTATATCTTCTGTTCACCAGTCCACATGCACATGCATAAAAACAGGCAACTTGACGTTTTAATTAACAACACTTCCCTTACAGAAAATTATCATTCAATGTAATAGCACATTCCTTCCGCCGTTAAATCTCACATTCAGTACAACAAAAGAAATGTCGGCCTTCTGCAGCACCAGAAGAGAAGTAATTAATGTTGGTGGCGGCATAAGACAAACCAATATCTTTTTGTTGGCCAACTTCCGTTGTTTCTTATTATTTTATTCTGTCGCGGGCTGCATTGAAGTGACTGTAATCGTTTACAGTGTTAACTATTATTTCTGTAACTGAAGCAGGGACTCTTTTGTCGAAGGTTTACCGTAATGTTTCAAGTTTTAGTATTAAATTTAGAACTACAATTTATCTCCAGAGCGAAAACTTGAGCTCCAAAGCGTGACGTTTTGGCGAAGCGAGTTGATTGTGTTCTAAACAGATACTTGTTGTTTCGGACATGTTGGAGTACAAAGTATCTTGCAATACCTTATTTCTTCCAATATACAGTAACACCCGGGCCTCGGTTGTTCAAAGGGTGGATAGCGCCTGCTATCAAGCGAAATTCGATAGATAAATTAAACAGAATCGCTAACAAATATCCGATGAATAGCGCTATCCAATCTTCGAACAACTGAACCCTGGACATTAGTCATTACATTCAGTTTAACTTTACAAACTTGGATTAACTCATGTGATTGCTACGACGAGTTATGAATCGAAGTAATTCATATAAAGGGACGAAAAGTATATATTATATTTCGACAAACTCCCATTAACTGTGAACAACTGATCCGGAACTTCAATTTCCTTTTAGATTTTACTTAGCTCTGGAATTAGGATAATTGTGGTTATTAAATGTATTAAAACTATCGCTTTGCTGAAATTGTTTATCATGCGCGAGACACACCGTATTCATTTCAGCCTTTGTAATTCCTAGTTCCCTTACATGGCCTTATAATAGCTCGGTTTCTTGGTATGAGTTAATAGCACACCCTGAGATCAGTTTATAGTTGCACGAATAGTTACGAAACATGCCCGAAATACTTGCTGACGCTTCGAGTTTTGTACTCAAGCACTCTATGACTTGCTTCGTACTTTTATAGACTTCAGCACACCAAGCTAAGAATAAAGGATAGCTATAAATTCAGTCACGAGAAGCAAAGATTGAAATAAAATCATTTACGTTCTACCACCCATGCTGAGGATCATTTCATATCTTGTCTGCAATGCAATTGAAAAAAGAATGCGCTGGAATAACTCCCACTCAAAGTGTTGCATGTATTCATTGTAAGACTCGCTCCCTTATCACGTGCAAAGTCGGGTTCGCCCAGATGAACACCGAGACAATTGCTAAAATCCTGAACAACCAACGCATGGGACAAACTCCTACTTTTCTATTCATTGTACCGGATTCGCGCAAGTATAAACCCTCTTCTATTAATTTGCTAAATTACTTCCGACCAGACAGATAAACCCCGTAATATTTTTGTTGATTGACAAACCTTGGAACAATGCAAAAAACATCTACTTCGATCTTCAAAAGAGCCGCATTTAATTGGTCCGCATTGAGCTAAATTACTCGTTAGCAAGGAGCTTTCTCTGTAAGAGACTTAGCACAAAGAGATTTCATTTTCACACCACGATCTGAATCGTCATAACAATTACAAGGAGCCGAAAGATTTAATTTGTTTGAGCTCAGTTACTTCTCTGCTGAAGTGTCAGACAGTGGCTCTTAACAAGCGCGCTAATTGTACAAAGAGATCCGAAGTTTTCCCAAATAATAGGCTATTATGAATGGTCTATTAACTGGCGGCATATATATGCCATGGACACACATTATTCATTGAAAAGCCGCAGAGTTTAAGTCAATTAACTGCAAGTCGATATGACAACGAGAAAGATTAAACATTTTGAAGTATCTTTTACTTGCGCCCCTCGAAATAAGTTTACTGTACTCTAAGGTCCTAGGCGAGATCGAGGGACTGCTTACTGTTAATCATAACACCCCTCGCGTTTGCCAGTCAGTAAATATTACGAATTGTTTATGAATGACACTCTATACACTTAACACTGTAAACACAACGATTAATTTAGGCTTGAAGTTGTAGTTACTTAGTGGGTGTCAATAAATTTGGCTCTCGAGTCTACGAATGTGACGCAATGCCGATATGGGTGAACACGCAAGTAGGAAATGACGACCTTCAAAGATTGCACACGGAAATTCGAGGTTGAAAGTGGAACTGATAAATTTGAATGGAATCCAAGTAAATACCGTGTCTATGACGGCGGGTGCTGCTTCACTGACCGCTAAATTCATATGTATATATTGTTAACAATAGTCGTGTCCCTATAAATAGGCATTCTTCAATCTAGTGGGTCATTCTGTGTTTGAACTCGTGGCCAATGAGGAACGACTATCCGTGTTAAGTAAACAATTCCACGCTTTTTGTTAATCATGATATAAAACCATAAGCTGAGAGTAACATAAAGTTTCTGTTTGCTTGGGCGATCAAATCTAAAGCCGAGATCAAGAATTTAATAGCGCGACCACAGGTTGACGGTGTTAGTGTATTCACAAAATGGCCAGCACTCGACATGTTCTTGCATCCGGATTATTCTTCTTCATAATCCTCTCCCTTCCTCTGAAAACGACTTCACACTGGTGGTGAGCTGGAATGTTCTTCAAATTCATCAAGATTACCGTGTTTTCTTGTTATCATAGCCGTAATTTCGCGGTAATTCTAAATCCTTGTGCTTATTGTGTTTTTAAAGGTTTATGTCCGAGGTGTTCGCGTTGGGCGCCAAAGTCATGTGTAACACTATTGTGGGCCTTGTCAGTGTTCAGCGCCAATTGTGTCGACAGAACCCCGATGTCATGATCAGCATTGGCAAAGGAGCCAAGCTCGGAGTCGAGGAGTGCCAGTACCAGTTCAAAGATCAGCGATGGAATTGCTCCACAGTCAAGCGAGATGCGTCTGTCTTTGGCAAAGTTATGCGCAAAGGTACATTAGTAGATATTGTTTTTCCGATTTTTGTTTTATCGGCGCTAATGACTCGATGGCGAGTCTCGTGCGTCGTGGGTTGCAAGTGCTTGTGTTGCAATGTTTAGGTTTCTTATTATTGGCCATTATTCTTTCGCATCTGATAGCGCTATTAATTGAACCACTTGTCTCGCAAAGTAAGCTTAGCGGTGTAGCTTACACACTAGACATCTCGAATTAACTAACATACATTGGAATTATCTTCACCTATACCGATAACTTTGGTCCTTGATTGGGATTAATGGGAAAAAATGCCAGGAAGGGCTTCTGTCACTTTAATTGATTATTTTTTTCGTGTTTTACTATTCGTTAGATATTGCAATACATGGTATGAGTCATTACAATTTCGCCCGCACATGACAAAAGGCAATTTCAATTACGCAAACTTAAAGTTACTCAATTCCATTCAAAAACTTTGCGAGCCTTTGTGAAGTTGTTTTGATTTCTTTAATCATCTCTTACTCTCTTCTTTTATTTGTTTCCCAGCAAGTCGAGAAACAGCCTTCGTTTATGCAATATCTGCTGCTGGTGTTGTCCACGAAGTGACGAGGTCATGCAGCCTTGGCGAGCTGAAGGATTGCTCATGTGACGACAGGCGTGGAAGAAGCAGACAAGGATTTGAATGGGGAGGCTGTAGTGACAACATCGCATATGGACTCGGCTTCTCCAAAACGTTTGTAGACGCGAGAGAAGAAGAACGAGACGCGAGAGCTCTGATGAATCTTCATAACAACCAAGTGGGAAGGAGGGTGAGTACAAACACATTACTTCGTTTAAAACCGTGTAAAACCAGACCGTGACACTGGTCAAAAATATGCATTGTTCTAAAATGTGATGGAATTTTTTTTGTCTCTGGGGCTTTAGTAACTGGACAATAATGGGTGACTATGAGAACCAAAACCCATAATTCGTGTGTTGTTGCTAGAATTCAACAGTAATATAATTTTCGTAAGAAGTACTTCAAAGCTTGCACAATTACAAGTCGTTAACTATAACTAGCCATGAGGTTGGTAAGCGGTTTAGCCGAGTTCAGTAGAGTGTTTGTGTCGTCTGTATCATGTATTAAACTCTTAAGACGATAATGATTTGTTTTGTCCTCAAAGATTAATTTTACTATTGATCACAAATAGCATTCGCCGCTCAAGAGTCCATTGATACATATATATATATATATATATATATATCGTGTTTGGACCGATTATACTGTGCGTTAGCGTTTCTAAATATTGCACGGTAAACTGTGGCTATATGTTCGCCATACTTTCAGCCATTCAACGCTTAGAGATATATTATTGCATTTGCAGCAACTCTTTCGCATTCTTAGTCAGTGCGTGTTTATTGGTAATTGACTCTATAATCAGGCAGTTGTAAATGGCTCGTAACTGCACTTTATCGCGTCGTACAGACTTTAGTGGGTGATAATTGTTTGAAAGGAAGTGGATTCTCATGTTCTGGTGGTCAGTTTGCACCAAAACGTCACATCAGCTCATCAACCCCGTGTAGGCGCTGCGAATGTGCTGATATTGTTCTGATTGTTGATAATCAAAAATTTTACTGTTTATTTAAAAATCACAAACACATTTTTCCTAAAAGCGTGCGTTTTAAGAACCAGAGTAGGTCACGATTGCTAAACTGCAATAAAACTGTTAAGTAAAATACTCGTGCGGGCTGTGGTATTCGGTGAGATATATCGCGAGTGACGCACATGGTGTCAAAAAGCAAGTCATTAATAACAAAAGTGACCCTAATCCTTCTGTATCTGTATGTGCACACAAACCCATTAACAAACATTTATCGGACAATTACTACCGACCTTGGTCAACTTTCTTATTCTTTCTTAATACTGATGATGATAAACTCCAATCAAGAGAAGAGGCGGTAGGGGCGTTGGAAGAGGGCAATTTTTTTGTTTTGTTGATCAAGATAAGGTTTATTAGACGATAATTAATCGGCTGAATACTCGATTAGATGTGCTCGCAGCCCGGGGGTGTGAATTAACTGTGAAATGAACAGAGTCTTTCTAATGGTATTATTCAAACTCTTCTGTCCCAGAACTAAGAGCGCTTGAAAAAATGCAAGCGCTGTTGGTTGATATATAGTCAAATGGAAAGTGTTTTCTTATTACTGACGGCATTGTGTCAATACCATTGTTGCAACTGTCGAGTGCTTAATACAATTTCAAGCATATAGTTCAAGAATGGGAAATATGGAAGATTATGAACAGATTTATGACTCAATTAAAAATATATATTTACTTACTTAGCTTTGAATTCAATATCTTCCATTAATTTTGAGTGTCGGTCCTTGAATCTGACAGCAAGTAAATATTATTTGATACTGAGAATGACACCATTATATATATTTATAACCAGTTAAGACATAATATTGTATAATACGCGATATAAATTCATCTCTAGTTTGATATGAGTCCTATACTACAGTAAGTGAAATTCACACAGCAACTAACCAAGTCTGTCAGAGTTTACATGGTTTCGATAGGACAGAGACCATATACATAATACTAATCCGCCCTGCAAAACACTTGTATTTCCTGTGCGAGCTCGTGGGTTTATTTGCTTTTCAGGCAAAAAGGAAAAGTTTCACTAATTAGTTGTTTGTACGAACACAAGATAATAACAAAACTAAGAACTAATAACGCGATATCATTGTTTTGTGCAAATAGTAATTTGCAAACTGTAATATAAAACAGTTAAACAAATGAGAAATGAATTAACAGAGAAACTCAACAAGCAATTGTATCGCAGAAGATTGCTAGGTCACTACAGGGCATAATTCCAAACTGTTTGGGGGTCATTCTCGCTCACTACAGCCAATAATATCCCTTTGATATGGACATATATGGTCAAGAATGCTCTTGACAATACTTTGAATTTGTCTCGTTCTCTCATTATTCACATCAGTGTTACCAGGACTATCATTTGATTATGAATTGCTTTCTAAAAGCTCGGAGTCAAGTATAGTATAGATCTGCATTAGGGCCAACGCTGGTGTACAGTCAGCCAGACTCCAACTCTAGTGTGCACGTTTTGCCTCACGCGTCTCACAAAACATAACTGATACAAAACACAAAGTTATAGAGACGATATTTGGTAGCTATTACAAAAATGCTATGTGTTTAAATATTTGTCATTATTCCTGTTCCGCTATACAAGTAGAAAGTAAACTCACCTTTTATAGCGATTCTTTATTAAAAAAACTCGCTTTCCATTTTCAGTACGTGATTCAAAAGGTTATTTATATCTTGTGTCATTAACTGAGTTTGCCTAGACCATTGTTTCAAAGTTGCAGTTTAAGAGAATACCATTAGTTTAAGAGAGCTTTGTTTCCGAAACAAAACATGTCAACACGAATGTCAAGTGGCACCGAGTGTAGGTTACCGCAATACCATTGAAAGTGCTGGTCCAGCGTCCAAACTCACACAGCCTATAATTAAACACACTTAACCATTGCTATTACCTCCACAACCCAAATTCCTAGAAGATTTTTTCAACGAGATAAAAAAAAGTGTATGCAAAAGATGAGATAAGTAACGAGATGAGTAACAAGATATTGGGAAAAGAGATGCAATAGTTTTGACCATTTTCCTCAACTGTAACATCTTCCTTGCTCCATGGCCAGTATTTCTGCATATAAACTTCAATCGTGCAAATCGTTTGAAATTAGCTCAATAAAGGTTAAATAGACCCTTCTCACGTGAAGAATGTCGATGTAAATCCTGATGTTAGCGCTTTGAAAATGCCAGAAATGGAAAGAGCAAGTGAAAGTTGGTAAGCAGCGAGAATTTGGGGATTTTATCTAAAAAAACTGCAAGTGCAACACTGGCGAAGTTTTAAAAACCATTTTCGTTTTATAGAGAATGTATGACGAATTTGACATGCTTGCCCGTCCAGGTCAAATTCGCTAATAATATAATTTTTAAAAACTTTGTCAGTGTCGTAGTTTTGTAAATAGAATCCTCAATTTTTCGCTGCTTACCAACTTTCACTTGCGCTTTCCATTTCTGGCATTTTCAAAGCGCTAAGATCAGGTTTTACATCGACATTCTCCACGTGAGAAGGGTCTATTTCCGCTATGCTTTGAAAACGGCTACTCACTGTCTGAGTATGACTGTCACCTGGTAAACGAGATCTTATAAAACCATAGCAGTTTGATATTGACAGATGGCCTAAAATCCAACTTGGCAGCTGAAAAATAGTCCAAGTTTGTACAAAACTTTCATTCAAGAGATTTGGTATCGTTTAAGAGATTTTTCATTTTACAAATCAATTGTATAAATATCACAATAATTACAAATTATTAGATGATGCAAATTTTAATGCAACATAGCAATATTGGACACATATTGTGAAGACGACCCATCTGGCATATTGATAATGCGGATAAATAGAACAGGCAGTTGTTAATGGTATGGTATACCCCCGTCCAGAGGACTTTATCACGCAACTCATGTGAACTACTCAGAGTATGAAAGATATTGAGAACCTAACGACCTGGTAACCATGACTACCATGAGGTAGCGATATCTGGAAAGTGATGCTTGTCGGGAAAACACGCAATGTCGATAAAATAAATTTTTTAAGAAAGTATTTTAATGCAGCTGTGTCGCATATAATATGTTACAATGCAACAGATAAATTAAAGTTTGAATTTTAAAATGATCAGAGAAGAAATGATTGTTTATAGAGGCTACAATACGGGCTGTGCCACAGGCAACCCAAGCAATGACCCAAACTGCCCTTTCTGCTTATAAACTCAAATAATATATACCAGCTATAGTGGCTGTACTGGATGCAGTTTGTCAGGACACACGCACTGGTGGTGTCAATCATACGCCCGCATAGCTGGGATATCCTAATATGGAAATGACAGTTGTCAATTGAAATATATAGAATATCAATATTAGTAATAGTTACCGTGAGTTGTCATTCAGACAAAATATTTAACTTGTTTCCAAACGTACGCCAATTAGAGTGTTTCACAAGAAAAGCAGCAAATATATCAACAACTTACTTCTTTATATTCAATATATCAAATAATAAATAATTGAAGTAATATTACAAATCGGCTTAGCATGCTGAGAGACAAACCTTGGATGTATGAACTTAGAACGAGAAAGTTGCGTCATCGCACATTTTGGAGACACAAGCAGTAATGGGCTAATGACTAATCTTATTTTGACAACACAAACCGCACAAACGCAATATTATTGGAATATTAAGAATATCTTCCGGTTTCAATTAGGCGATTGTGTGTTGATAGTGTTTTTTTAACTGTTATCTATATTAAAATGTTTGATGTGTGTAAGATATTTCATATTTTAAAGTTTTTGTTTATAAGTGATGATGTTTGAAATTTGGCAATAAAAATACTAGTTAACTTGTTTCTAGTTAAATTGTTTTTTGTTGAGTGGCAACCAGCAAGTGTTTTCTTTACTAAATTGAAAAATAATTTGTTTGTTTTAAGCCACAAATATTTGTTCTAGTGAAATAGTGTAAAATGTTGTCATTAATGAGTTGTTTTTTTTTAAATGATCGTATGTGTTCGATGGCATCATACGGAGCCAGTAATTTAACAGAGAAAAGTTTAGCCTTTTGGATAACGGCAGTCGTAAACACTGTAACATATCTGTTGGTAGGGTTGAGAAAAGTTTCCCAAACTTCACTATAGTATGAACTATAAATATGTCAATATGCCAGTGTTTTATATAAATGCTAAAATACTTTTTAACCCGAAGTTGACCGAGCTTCTCAATGATGTCATTTCCACAAACAGAAATTACTTTTTGGGATTTCCTGTGACTAAAAGCCGCTATCTTTGTTTTTTCCACATTCACTTCAAGTTTCCACTCATTGCAGTGTCGTGATAAGTCATTTACTGAGCTGTTTCGCAAAACAATTGAGTAGGGCAATCTGGTAACAATATTACGTAATCTGCGTACATAACACCATTGATCGGTTTCGTATCATGTAAATAAACGAAACTAGGTTGAAAAGGAGTTGGGTAAATCAGTTAGAAATAAATTAGAACGAACGCGTAGAACACTGGTGGGTTTGGTTGTGTTGAGCATGAAACATGCGAGTAAACTAATATACAAACGAGTAGTGATTAAGACCAAATATTTCAATGTATTATCAGAGTTTACGAGCGGATATTTTTCAGGTACAAATGCAAACAGTGTTTTCAAAAACGAATACTTTGAGCCACCTCGCTCCACGTCGATACGAAACAGATTACCGAAAAAGTATCCTAACTTACGTAAGTTTGTGAGTTTTCGAAATATTAGTTCGCAAAGGGCCAAGCCCATCATCGAGGATGCGTGTTGGTGCATTGGTTTTGTCTTTTTACAGGAAAACGATAGCACTTTGTACTCTAGGCCATAGGAATAGGAATACTGTTCAGTTTATAACAAGTAGCACCAAAACACGAGAAATGAATGATCTTGTAATTACTTGTTGCACAAACGCTTGTAGAAGACAGAATGTTTCATATTCCATAGCATTGATTTGACTCTAACGATAGTTAGCTATTCTGTAGCTATTTATAACAGACTTGTAAATTTGTTTTCAGGCTGTGAAGATACACACAACTTTGGACTGCAAGTGTCACGGTGTATCAGGCTCGTGCTCTGTGAAAACCTGCTGGAAAACCATGTCGTCATTCCGTTTGGTGGGCGCGTATCTCCGCAACAAGTACCACAGTGCAACTCGCTTCTCAGTCAGTCAAAGTGGCAAGAAACTCATGGACGCTGAGGACAATAACAGCGAACCGCAGCGAGACGCGCTGGTCTACCTAGACGAGTCCCCGGATTACTGCATCCCAGACCCCCGAACGGGATCCCTCGGAACATCGCACCGAGAATGCAATCGCACAGCACAGGGGCCTGGTGGTTGCAGTGTGCTGTGTTGCGGACGAGGGTTTAACACGTTTCAAGTGGAAGAGGAATACAAATGCAAGTGTAAGTTCCACTGGTGCTGCTTTGTCAAGTGTCAGACTTGTCGAAGGACTGTCGACAAGCATGTGTGTAAAGGAAACCAAGATACTCGGAACCCGACGTTCAATCGATCTGGTGGTACTACCCCCAAGAGAAACAATGCCAAGAAATCGAAGAAACGTCGTCGAAAGAACCGCAAAAACAAAAACAGAAAATTACAGAAAAAGCGTCAAGGCGGAAATTAAGGCGATTGTTCGTAGTTCTAAACTGCATCTAGAAATTTCGCTGGTCAAGACAGTATCAACCGATTCGAAATGTGCACAAGAGAGTTAACTCTCTCACACGAAACGGTCATTCGATTCCAAATGAGCGGTTGTGCGAATAATACACGTACTGAGCTGATAGGACAGTTCTGGAAATCAATGAGCAATAACATTTCTGCCAGATAGTTTTAGACTGTAAATTTAGCATACAAGCTCTGGACATTTGCACTGATAAACAATGAATTGGTACTGTGCATAAGAGAGACAGCTATAGAAATGTATTGAAGTGTTGAAGTAGAACAGTTTCCATGTAAATATGTTCAGGTTATTGCAGGACTTCTCACTCATTATCACTCGTGCCATAAATCATAATGTAAATAGTAAAAACACACAGAGACGTACATATGCAATTGAACTGAAGTTTGGTTAGATATTGCTGTCACATGGCTGGACGAGAAAAGGGGGCGACATTAGTTCATGGCAGGGTCTCATTGCGTACCAGTTCCGTTAGACGGGTGTAGTTGTGTATAATTGTATATGTTGCTGGAATTGTGCGAATCTGTAGGAATGCTTTGCATTTGTATATTTATTAGAGATACAAATCTCTCCGAGAGCCACAACTGAACAATCCTTACCAGAAAAATCAGTATAAAGTCTCATTTTAAGAAACGTAATTTAATTTTACCTTTTAGAAGTTTTGAAATTAACTTCATACTTGCAGTAACTCATTCAGTTTTTGTTTGTTTGTACCTTTATGTCTGACAATTACAATATTACAATCTCATTATGGGATGTACTCTATTAGAAAGCTAAGTAGCCACAAAGTGTGGAATAGACAAAGATATTCCAGGGCATTTAATATTTACTATCAACAAATATCTGATGATGAACTATTAAACTATTTGTATTTCTATCGAATTTTATCCTTCCCGAATCAAACTAACCGGACGTGCTCTGGGAAATCACAGTTTTTCTTGAGTACTCCTCTAAAATCTGTTGCTAGAAAACAGGCCAGACAAGAGCTGTAGTATAGAACGATAGCTTGCTTTTTAAAAAGGATATTGGAACAGGTTTCTGTCCATATTACACTATAGGAGAGTCTTTATGGCATTGTTGAGGCGAGAGGATGGAAAAGGGTGATGAGAAGACTGAAACGGTTGGAGTTAAACGTTTTGTCCTTTTTCCATCGAAGCATTGTAATATATTTGTTCTGTGTTTCATGTCTGGTTTGACATTTAGAACATTGTAAATATAAATAACTGCATAAATTAAACTATTATTTATCATCAAATACAACTGTTGTGTTCTATGTCATCACCACTTATCGTTACGCATACAAGCGATTTGCGGGACCCATGTCTGTCTAGCTTTCAATTTCGATCAAGAAAAGGAAATAACTTTGATCAAGTTCGACATGCGACTTTCAAAAAGTCTATATGGTGTAAGACCATATATGGCAAACCAATCACGAGTAGGCCCAGACAGATTGTGCTCGGCAACTTTTGAGCAACTTTTGGCGTTTGGAGCAACTTTTTCCAATTTTAGCAACCTTGAGCAACTTTTGGCTTTCTGAGCAACTTTTGA